>CM029618.1:26751711-26834162 GCA_017311315.1 Dendrocalamus latiflorus | reverse complement strand
TTTTTGGCGCGGGAACGGAGATTGGGTTGAGGAGGATCGACGGGCCCAGCGGTCAGATTATCACAGACAGTTCTATTGGCTAGAACCGTCTGTGAATTAGAGCACAGAATTTTATATACCGATGCAATATAAACAACTAGTCTGAAAAGATAAAATAGCAACGTTTTATATAGCTTATATATACTCATTTAAAAGGTTTCGACGAGATCTACAACTTTGTAGTTGAAGCAAAATCCAAATTCCGAAAGGAAGACCAAGAAAAAGGGCAAAAACAGACACAAAAAACTTGCAACGCAGGTTTAGGTCCAAAGATGGCCGATTTTCGGGGTCTTGGAGGGCGACTGGCGCAAGCGGGTCATTTTTTTTGGATCGGACTTGTCGTTAGCTTTCCAACGAGTACAAGAACGTCGAAAACGGACACCGTATGCAAAAGTTATGCCCGTTTTACTGAAGGTATCTCAAAACTGAATCATACTCGGACTTAAGCGGGAAAATTTGAAATTTTGAGGGATTGCAAGGCGGGAAACGTATCACAGACGGTTTTTAATAAAAAACCGTCTGTGATAATCTGGTTTCACAGACCGTCTGTGATATTCCAGATTATCAGAGACGGTTTTTTATTAAAAAACCGTCTGTGATATTCCAGTATCACAGACGGTTTTATAATAAAAACCGTCTGTGATAATCTGAAATATCACAGACGGTTTTTATTATAAAACCGTCTGTGATATTGGAATATCACAGACGGTTCAGCGGTAAGAACCGTCTATGATACTCCTTTTTCCCGCCACAAATACCACAGACGACCTCCAAATTAAAACCGTCTGTAATAGTGTACATCACAGACGGTTTCACAAAACCATCTGTGATTTAGCGTCTACTATTAGGCTTTCTGTAGTAGTGGTGTGTGTGTGTGTTTCTTTCCGTTAGCTAGACTTGAGTCTGAGTCCACGTGGGTTTGCCTGCATGCATAAATAGTAGGGTCGAGCCCTTTTGTATCGGAGGTTATGTTACTTTTGTTTTGAAAAATATACATAAAAGCCGTGACGGTTTTTGTGGCACCAAGCTGTGAGTGAGTTTTTGAGGTTTCCCACTTAGGGTTTGCCAGGATTGCATAGATTGGGAGCTGCAGTTGTTGCTGTTCTTGAGTTGTCTATCGAATCTATAGGATTCAACTCACCGATTCATGTTCGTATTGGTGCACGGTTTGGTGGTGCTGCTGTTCGGTGTTGATTATCTCTTAATAGATTGATTCAAGACCATCAAGCTATCTATGGTCATTGCTATTCTTCTCTGGCCGAAAATTAGAGAAGAACTTGAGGAGTGCCGAGTTGTTGTTTTTGGGAACATACACTCAAAATGAAACCCTAGTTCATTGTTTATCACAAGAAGGGTTTCCCTGATATTTGTATTGTAAAGATCGGGCCACCCTTGTTCATCAACTAGCCTACTAGTTGATTCATATCATCTTGGTATCAGAGCATGGTTGATCACAGTACATGAAGGTTTTCTTCTGCTAATTTCAGGGTGTTGACAAGATGTTGGACGCAAGCAAATGTGGATCAAACAGTAATCACAGTGAGGAGTTGGTGGAGGTAGCCTATGAAGATGCTCTACGACCAGCTATATGTGCTCAATTCAACGCTACTACCGGTTACTTCCATCATCGAGAGGACGTACTATGTGTCTTGACAAAGGCATCAACAGATTGAACATGCAAATCGGGAAGGTGCAAGAAACATTGAATGATCGTCTCACTGAGGGTCTCAACAATATAAACTTTTCCATCCATCGTTTGAAGGAGTGGCTACCGCTACCAGGAGGAGTCGACACATGGGGGCAGTATACACCCATCTCGGAAAGACGTGCTTTTTCACATGATGATGACTAGTACTATAGTGCTGAATTTGATGACGACATGTCCAATGGCCGTGGAGGTTTTCAGCGACATCTAAGGTGGGATTTCTTTGATCGTAGAGGTGCTAGACATGGAGGACATCGTAGAGGAGGTGCTAAACACGAGGACAATGGTCTTGGTAAAATTAAAATAACCATACCGGAGTTCAAGGGCAGAGCTGATCTGAAAACCTATTTGGAGTGGGAGATACGTGTTAATCAGATTTTCGACAACCACCATTACTTCAAAGAAAAGATGGTTCGTATTACTTTGATTGAGTTCATCAAATACACTATTATTTGATGGGATCAATTAAATCATGCAAGAGAATATCCACACACTTGGGAAGAGATGAAGAGGGTCATGCGATCAAGGTTTGTACCAGCTGTGAGATCGAGGAGGCTGACTAGAGGGGAGGGTAATAGGCAGATTAAAAATTCTCTTTCACTTATTTGGCTAAGACCAAGATTATAATGCGAAAGCTTAACTCAAATTGGTTTAGCACAAATAACGCCTAAGACAATTATGTTCACCTAAGTGCACCAATAATTTAAGGCTATGTCAAGATTTGCAATCTATATATGGGTTCATATGGTTTTGCAAGCTTCATTCATAACATGGCTTGGTGAAATACTTTGTTAATGGACCTACAAAATTCTCAAAGCTCTTAGTGTCTATAAAATAAAAATATCCATGTTGGCATTTTTCATCTTTAGCCTCATTTAGTTTCTTCTTTTGTGTCTTCTCACCATGATCAAAGTCATGTAGAATACTTGTTCTTTCTTTTGGACCTAGAGTGAGAATTTCCTAAAAAATCCTGAGTTTCTTGTATTTGAGTGGTTTTGATGAAAACTTTCTCTTTCTTTTTCTCTCAATTCATTTATGAGTTCTCTTAGTCATCTTCATGCTTTGAGCTCAATTCTAGACCAAGGAGAGGTTGTCTTTGTAAAATCTCTCTCATTTCGAAAAATCAACTCATTTGCATTTTTGAGGTTATTGCCATTGAGTTCATCAAGTGGAGCTTGAGAGGTCATGTGGGTAGGTCTAGGTCAATCGTGATGAATAATTGGTATTTGGGCTGAGTTGAATCTAAGGTCAATTTAGAAAGCAATCCTTTATTGCACAATCCACTGTCGAAGTGGAGTATGTAGCTGCTGCTAGTAATTGCTCTCAGGTTCTCTAGATTTTATCTACTCTGTGGGACTATGAGTTGGCTTTTGATAATGTTCCCTTCTTCTATGACAACATTTGTGCCATAAATATTGTCAAAAATCCAGTGCAACACTCTAGGAAGAAGCACATTGATATTAGATACCATTTTCTTAGAGACCATATAAAGGAGGGTGATGTTGTGGTTCACTTGTAGAGTCAGAGCACCAAGTTGTAGATATTTTCATTAAGGCTCTTGATTCTTCTTGTTTTACTTTTTTGCGGGGGAGTTGATGTTTATTAGTCCTTTTAGCCTGTTTCGAGGGGTGTTTGACTCTTTTGCATCTATTGTATCATAATACATTTTTAATTTTAGGAACTTGTATTGTACAATAGTACATAGAGTTTTGACTAGTATCCTTATGTGACATGATATCGTACTTTATATTTTGCCATATCTTATGCTAATTTCCTAGATTTATTATATCTTTCTATGTGTAGCTTAGTTTAACCATTCTAGCCAGTTTAAATGAAAAAAAAACTTGAATTAAATCTTGTCATTGTTGGATCTTATGACTAGTTTTGCTTTAGTGGTCCTATTATGATTCATGTCATGTCAAATAGGGTAAGTTGAATCTTTAATCTAAATTGAATTTTATATTGAGTTATGCTAGTTCTTTGTTGAAGCATTACTTCTACTAGGAATTTTGCGGCTTGGGTCAGGTATTGCTTACAGACTTTGGAGTAACTCATTGTCTTTGAACTAAAAATAAAAAATGATATCTTTTTGTGCGAAAAAACTGATCCGACCAATTCTTTCTCATGAAATAGCTTGTTATTACACTAAGCATAAACTCAGGGGGAGTTTTAGATGACCATGACCACTCTCTTAAGCTTATTGCTTGAGATGGTCGGAATAAGGCTTGAGATCTAGCATATGATTAAAAAAGCAAAAATATGAAAATTGGTTGAAGCTTATGATGCAGTTATAGATGGTTCTTGGTCCAGGAATAGTCTTGCTAAGATAAGACCAAAATATGTTTTAAATTACCATTTATGCTATATTTGCTCAAATCTAAGTGCTTGAACAAAATGATTCAATATTGATCTCGTAACACTCTAAATCTACTCAATTGTAGATTCTTAGTTCCATTTAGTTTTGTTGACATGGCTTGACATATTTTTTGATACTTTTGGGTAAACTATGACCTTGTGCAACTTAAACTGCTAAAATTCATTTAATTTCATATTATTACTTAAATGGCTTAGTTTTACTATATATGGTTTGCCATGTTCTAAGATAGTTAGTTCACTTAATATGGCTTAGTGTAATATTTATAGGGTCACATTGGATAATTTTCATGGCACCTTAAAGATAAAAATGAATAAAATGTAGCCATTTCATTCATTCATGCTTTTATCTTCTTTCATGCATCTTGATGATTCCATTATTAAATAGGAGAAATATTAGTAAAAATGCATATCTAGAGCGGGATTTGGAGTTTTTGTGTAAAGTCTTGCTAAGTTGAAACTTTTTATATCTTGCTATGATTCTCTTGATCTTTTAATCTCTTCTAACCATGACAAAGGTCAAATAGAACAATTGTTTTTTCATACAGAGCTAGAGTGAAATTTCATAATCACTACTACAAAACAAGCTATACTAGACGTCTCATCACAGATGATTCATATGGAGCCATCTATGCTTTGATTATTACAAACAGTTCATAGCTAAAATCGTCTCTAAAACTATCACAGACGGTTGGGTTTAAAAGCCATCTATGATATACACATTATCACAGACGGTTTTTAAATAGAACCGTCTATAAAACTATCACAGACAGTTCGTATAACAAACCGTCTCTGATATGTGCATTATCATAGATGGTTCATGTAACAAACCATATCTGATAATGACACGTCGCCGATCCATGGCGTATCACCCAGGATTTCGATCTCACCCGTACCATTTTGAGCTTCTATTTGCAAAATTCCCTCTTTTCTTCTAAAACCACCTCCTATTTGTGTTTATAAAATTGCCAGTGTGTTCATCAAGGGGTAGATTAAGGATGTGTTTGGTTGGAGGGATGGGGTGGGATGGGATGGGATGGTTCCTTTGACCAAGCCTATCTGTGTGTTTGGTTGGAGGGATGAGGTGGGATGGAATGGTCCAAAGTGGGATGAGCCTGTGCAAATTTAGAGAATATTCTTCTTAGATGCTGGATCATGTGGTTCTACTTTTTTTGTGGAACTATCTCATCCCATCCCTATCCCATCCCATCCCATCCCTCCAACCAAACACATCCTAAAGGACCATGAGAGAATGCTCAGGTTTTTGTTGTGATGAACCATTGTCAAAGTGGAGCAATTAGGGTTTGGATTTTGCAAAGTTGCAGTTTTCATATTATTTTCAGATCGACCGGTCTGATTGTCTTGAGGTCGTGGTCAAACCGGTCGGCTCTAGTAGTCTGACCGGTAGTCACCAGTGGTCAAATTGGCTGGAGATAGCAGTCTTACCGATAAGTGTTTCTATTTTGGCTGAAATTTGGTATTTTAGGAAAATTGGTCATTGTATGTTTAGGTTTGACCTAGGTCAATGCATATGTGTTGCATGAAACATGTTTGACTAATGTGGGTCAAGTTATGAATAATTTCTGTTCGTAAATGATTTCTTGGTCTTTGGATGTGAAAGGAGGCTTGCAATCAACTATGCTCAATGGCAAGGATCGACGATATGCTCATGGAGGAGCTAAGACCCAAACCGATCAAGGATGCTAAGGTGGGATGGCTGAGTTTAAGCATGGCACAAGCAAGATGGGAAATGTTCATGTGAAGGTTTAAGCTACGGGTTGTACTGTGTGGCTTGGTCGGTCCAAGTGAGGCATAGTTCAGTGGAACTGAAATAGGAGAGACTTACCGACATGTAGCGAGTTAGTGGTGCACTTAAACGTGGCAAGCATAGTGATTACTTGCAAGAGGAGATGAAGGTCGAGTCAATAAAGGATATTTTGTTAGTTGACCAAAATACCATAAGCTATATTGGATCAAAACCGTGACTCTTGCGAAAGCAATTAGATCAAGGAGAAGATGAGATGATCAAGTTGGATCAAAGTATAAGGACTTAGTGGATTCAGGTTATTGTGCTTTGGAAAGCATGAATGGGTATAGTGTGTAAGTAAAACTCGTGCTATATAGAGTTATCGAATTTTTTTCCATTTGTGTTAGTGGATAGTATCCATTAAAGTTAGATGTGGACTGGTTGCCCCATCTATTTAACAGGTTGAGATAGACATGTTAGTTAACCATCCAAGCATTCATCATTCTAGCCAAGTGCTCTAGGATTAGGATTTGAGAAGGGTGAGTGCTGTGATGTACTATCTTATCCTCCAAGTAGAGTGGTTGTAAAATATTCATCCTTAAATAGCAATAGATCAACTTTGTTTCACTCATGAATTCCCCTTAATTTGGTTGATTTGCTCTTGTTTTTGTTGGTTTTGATCTCTTCTCACCCCTTCTTGATCTTTCTGTGTGCCAAAAATGTTTAAGTAATGAAGATGACTCAAGAAGATCGATTCACATCCATCTAGGTGTTAGATCTTACAAGTTCTTAAAGTTGCTTAGTTTTGCTTGTATTTTACCTTAACATGAGATTTCTTAATCTAGAAGTTTTCCCTTAAATCTTCGGGAGTTTTTGGTTGCTATGATATGTGACAATACATATTGAGCTATTTTGGCCATTCTCCACCCACAAGCAAGTAGTATTATAAGTGTTTGGCTTTTACTTGGTTTTGATGCAATCTTACTTATTTTTAATTAGGAAAGTTTGAATTTTGATATGGATTCGTGCAATTCTTGGATGGAATAGGTTTCTGAAACACAAGTAAGGTGCGTGCAAAATCTCATCTCATTTAACCTTGTATTTTGAAGTTGAACCAAAAGTGATTTGACTTTGAGTTGTTTTTAGTTCTAGAATAAGGGAGCGGTGAGGCCGCCACACCCAGCAGTTAGACCGCTAGGAGGCTGGTTAGACCAGCTTGTAGCCAGTAGTCAGACCTCCAGGTACCGGTTAGATCATCTCTTGGTAGCCAGTCAGACCACCAGTGCTTCGGTTCTTCGGCTCTCAGATTTTTGAGTTGATTAATTTGTCTTGGTTCTAATTCTAATCTTTATATCTCAGTAGCCGCTAAAGTGAAGGATTAGCAAATACTTAGAAAAAAATTTTAAAGGCACAATTTATTCTCACTCTGTTGCCATACCGATATCGAAACATTTAACAGTTTCAGTCAGTTATAGTTGACATATCGGGCAACGTGTCGATGACTGACATATCACTCGTGAAATGCTCCATATATTTTTGAAGTTATTGTGAGTTGTGCGGGGAAAGTTTTGAGTCAATGTTCTGTTTCTATTGCATAAGTTACCTTGGTTGTGGTAATTGCGTGATGATATCTTGAGCTGGGTTCTATTGTACTTGCTGTTTGTGATTTTTGTTAGAGTAATTAGTTTTTAAATGATACGTCTTTTTAAAATGAAGTTTATAAGTTGATTGTAGTAGACACTATACTAATTTCAGCTATACTGACTAAAATCACATATGATTCTCTCTCTTTGTACTCTTTCTCGTGAACGGCCATAAGTCAAAAACTATAAACCAAATGCCACAACCCAGAAAAACCCATGTGATTCTTTGTTACTTATAATACACTATAAATTGCACTGTATGTCACATGGATACTAAGTAATATATCTTCAACTTCCGATGTTACAGAAATCAGCTAGGGAATGTAAACCACTTTGGATGTATTGGACATGATATATCACCCGATATCCGATTATTAGAACATTGAAATTCAATTAGTACCAACCTCATAGTAGATTTTTTAAACCTTCTTCACATTGACGAATTCTGGTGACATTTTGTTGAAATCATTACCAATTTTGGTGACATCTTGTTGATTTTATTGTTGTAGCTAAAAAATTACTCAGTTCGTTGTTAAATCCAAATTTTTAAATACTTTTAGAAAGCACCATAATGTCAAACAAAACCAAACCTAGATAAAATACGCTTCGTATAGAATGTATTGTGAGTGTCCGCATCTACCTAAAAGGCATTAAACACAAACTATAGGTAATACGACTAATTAGTCGGAGTTTAAGGAACAACTGTATATTTTTAATAAGATATATGTTTATATCTAATTTTGATTGAAACTAATTTACTAATTTATTTATCAATATTATTATAAATCATCACTGTACAAAACATCATTTGTCATAGTTTATACCCCATTTACATTGTACTTACTCTGTTCACAAGAAAAGCATAATGTAGCCAACGAGTAAAAGTAAGTTTTTTTGTAACAATTAAAAAGAAAAATGGCCGAATAATCATTAAATAAATATTATAGCCCCTGATTATGGGCTAGTTTGTAGTTGCTATGTTTTGCTTATTTTTTTTTCTAAAGCTATTGTGGAAAAGCAATAGCGAAAAATCTAGTGACCCTTTTGGCAAATCAGATTATAGTTCAACAAAATTTGTTATCTTAAGTTGATCCTCATGTTTTCCTCTCACATGAATTTTTAATTAACTACTCCAATATTTTTATTATTTATAACGCAACAATACCTTCGTTTGCGACATGGTTTAGAAGAATCACTTAGCCAAAACACCACATATTTAAAAAGACGATTGCACGAAGTAAGATTATCATAAACCTCTGAAAGTCCGAAACACCAAACAGTGCGTATGCTTGCTTTGTATTGGAATTATTTACCCATCTCAGTCCAACAGAAAAATGGTCCTCAAGCCTTTGAAATGTTACATGTTGTTTTGGGATTCGTGCAGTTAAACTTTCCAAAAGTTGATTATCAATATCTTTTAAAATATTTAGATTAAATATATAAAAATCATATATAAAAGTTTGTCCCAAAAAGTATTTTTATAGTATTATAATTTTACTGGGTTTATAAATATATTATAATAGAAATTAGTTATCGAAGTTATGTTCTGAGAATCATGTCAATATCCCAAACAATATGTTTTTATGATGGGAGAGATACGTTATGAGGGTATCAGGTAAAATTGCACATGCTATGGTATGAAATCAAAATTCCCTTTTGAAAGTTTTTTAAGAAACTCCTTTCAAACTTCAAGACTATCAAAGTCCTACGCAAAAATACGAAATGTCCGGGAGCTATACGCAAAGCCTGCCGCCTTCCCTTTTGGGCCCCACCAAAAGGGGAAAATTGAATATATAGGACCAAGTTAAGACTGCTTTGTTAAAATAGGATCAAGTTATTTGCACTAGTAAATATAGGACCGAGTTGAGCAGCTTCTTGAAAATATGGTATTTTTCCTATTTTATTTTCATTTTCATTTTCCAGCCCTTTTTCTCTACGCGAAATGTCATTTTTGCCCATCCTCCCTCCCCTGCCCGTCGCCCCGCGCCGCGCCGCCGCTCACAGCTCCAGGCGAGGGAGCGGCGGCGGCGGCGCGGGGCGGGGGACCGGCGGCGCGGGGCAGCGGCGGCGCGTCTGCAGCGGGCAGGGGAGGGAGGAGGGGCAAAAATGACATTTCGCGTAGAGAAAAAGGGCTGGAAAATGAAAATGAAAATAAAATTAGAAAAATACCATATTTTCAAGAAGCTGCTCAACTCGATCCTATACTTACAAGTGCAAATAACTTGATCCTATTTTAACAAAACAGTCTCAACTTGGTCCTATATATTCAATTTCCCCACCAAAAGGGAAGAAACGAACGGCAGAAGAACTGCAGGTTAGAATTGCGATTTTCCGTGAATTGTTTCGCGGAGAATTTTTGTTGTATTTCCCCCCAATTCCATCGGAGAGATGCCGCGCATTCCCCTGATCAAGTTTCCCAATAGGAATCTCAAAGCCCCATCCCCACCAGGTGCTTTTCCCCCCAATTTTTTCTTTTTCTTCGGTTCTTGTCGGTTAAGGTTTGCTAGTCTAGGTCCAGTTTGTTAGAGATCTAAATTTCGAAGCTTCTCGATTTTTGTTGATTTCCTTCTCGTAGCGCCGCAACCTGCAGATCTGCACGCGACCCTCGTGTCCCGATTGGGTAAGCGCAAGATTCTTGAATCTCCATCCAAGCAATGTTTCTTCCAATTCGGGCTAGATTTGAGTAGCGATTTTTGGTCATGCTTAGTTATGCCTTTCGGCAGTAGTTGATTGATCCGTGTAATATATTTTTGCTTCCCTGGGATGTGATTTTGCTGCATAATAATTTAAGAATGTGATATTCTGATTTTGCGGGTGGTGGCTTCAGATTTTCAGTGTAAGCCAAGTGGAAACTATTCTTGTATTGATTCTTGTTCACTATTAGGAACTTAAGATTGATGGAATTGGGACACGAGGGGTGGGATGAGTTTCCAAGGAGCTTAATGATAGAGAGAATGTTTTGTGGGTTAGCTTCATGCAACCGAATTGTGTTTTATGGTTACTTCTGTGCTTTTTAATTGTTCATCTTATGGATTGTGCCATTCAGATTTACGGTTGCTGCTGGTTAATTAATCTGTTTAGGTATTGTTCAACTTACATAGGAGATATTTTGACAATAGCAGTTATAGTGTCCATTTACAGAGACAGGATATGATCTGCAGGCAATGAATAAGCTGTGACTTTGCTATCTTTACTTTGTTTTGAGATGATTAACTAGAGTTTTGTTTGGTATGCCAATATGCCATAGTTATGGATCTGCTGAATGTGTTACAAAATAAGCAAACCCTGTGTTTGGCAACAGTCAATAGAGGACAGGGTTCCTTCTTTGACTTTGCATTGCCCTTGCCATTGCGGTGTTATAGCCTGTTACCACCAGTTATTGGAAAGGCTTTTACACTGCTGAACATTTTACATTAAAATTGTAATCAAACTGGTTGTTTTTTTTTGGATGCCACTGCTCCTTTGAGTTACCATTTACCACCCCTAAAATTGCACTGATGCTTGAGTACACCAAAGTCCGACATCGATCCCCTATTACATCATTATCGACCTGAGGTCACGTCCTCTTGAGTCTTGGGAGGTGAGACCTGCCCTGGGGCTGCGACCTGCCACTCAATTTTGCTGCTTTCCTTGAGGGCATGTGCTCCTCTAGGGCATGCCTTCCCTGAGACCTCATCCGGGGCCACTTGTTGGCTGACTTTGCCATGCTTCATTATTCCTTACTGTATGTTTGCTTCCATCTAGGGTTTAAAAAACCATTTTCAAAAGTTTACCGGCTGGTTACCGGTCCAATCCAGGTCAAATTTCATTTTTCTTTCTTCAATAATTTTAAACTTCCAACAAGATCTAATAGCAAGTAGAGTTCGAAACTAAAAAAAACAGCTCAAATGGCATACTCTCACTAGGAGCTACAGTGCTTCCAGTATCCATCGGGATTTCTGGTTCCTGGTGGTAACCGGCGGGTTACTGCTGAGATTTGGAACCCTGCTCCCAGCTGATCCAGACTCGTATTGAATGTTGCCTGGCTTAATAATATTATACCTTTTCTATATGGATATTCATATAGTTTTCAAATATCTTTTGGATAACCATGCACTTGTCCATGAAATATATAGGTGGTGCAATTAATGAGCTGCTTTTCACAAGCTGTTTTATCTTTTAATTCATTGTTGAACTGGTCATGCAGTTGTGCTTTGTCAAAGAAGAAACCTGCGTATTGAGAGGTAACAGTATAACACAGCTATTTCAACTTTGTCTGTTGAAGGAAGTTTTTTACTCGCTTCAGTCACATAATGACGTTTTGGAGATCGATACGGTCCTCAAAATGCAATTTTGACCATTAAATTTCTATTGTAATACATTTATAACATCTAAAAAATATAATATTATGAAAGTACTTTTTGAGACAAATATACACATATTATTTCCATCTAATCTAAATATTTATAAAGATACCGATAGCCAAAGTTTAGAATTTTGTACTACATGTATATCCTAAAACGTCACTCTTTTGTGACTGGAGAGAGTAGTTATTTTACTTGTGGACATGCTGTCTGCATTGATTAATTGAAAGGATATGTTTTGTTGCTAATTGTTCATCTCATAATAGATAGACTAAAATACACCGTGTGTCCCTAAACTTATCATATTAGCTCACTTAGGTCTGTAAATTCTGAAACTGCAGGTTTATGTACCTAAACTTGTTTAAGTGGGTCACTGCAGGTCCCAAAAACGATTTGCTAGCTTGATCACTGATGTGTAGCCTTGACCGATGTCAGTGTCGTGTGGGGGGTCATGTGCATCTCCACCACTCGCTCTCTCCATTTCCTCCTCCGCCACCAATACATATCGGAGTGTATTGGAGAAGTATCCGTATCCAATATGGTATCTGATACGCGACTTTTGAGAAGTATCCGCGTAACGTAACTTGGGACTTGTAGTGACTCAATTAAACAAGTTTAGGTACATGAATATGCAGTTTCAAATTTGGGGACCTAAGTGAACCAATGTGATAAGTTTAAGGATGTACAATGTATTTCACTCTAATAGATAATACTGATGGAAAAAAGGGTGTTTATAATATTTTTAAATTTTACTTTCAGGAGCTAAATTAGAGGCACCATCTTCTTCAGGAGAGATTAAAAATTACCGCTTTATATCAGATGTTCCTTCCCCACCTTCTCACACTGCTGTTGGAGGGCCAGCTTCACTCCTCCCCAAACGCAAACCACTGTCTGAGGAAGAGATTGAAGCTGTCATGGTACGTTCTTCGTTCAGTCACAGATGCTGAAATACAAATCAAATGTTTTAGGGTTATGTTTAAGGTTTTCGTTAACTTATACTTGACAAACAACCTTGTCCAATTCTTATGTGTACTTTGGACCCAAGTTAAATTATACATGGAATTTGCAGAATGATTATGCTATTGTTGCTTAACATGTACAGGTTTGTTGGCCAAAAATTACAAGTCTAAAGATAATGGGAAAAATGTTAGTTAATCACGCTTGAAAATTGAAAAATCAATCATCATGGTTACATCAGTCTTTATAAAGTGGTGGTTGGTGTATTTTTTTGCACATGTTAGACAGAAATCACAGGACCAGGTTACTCAGAGATGCTCTATATGGACTATGGAATATTACCTTCTCAATTTCTTTCCATTGAGAATTGAGATATCAGATCATGTAGCTGTTTTCCACAACCTATTACCCTTACCTACAGTGCCTACTTCGTTTTTGTAATTTCCATGCTACTTGGATTGCCTGAGATATTTTCTGTACCATTATTGAACTCCTGAAGGATTGTGTTTGTTGACAATTGTTTTTTTGGTTGTGCTGTTCTACAACTTTATGAACTATGCTCTACTCTCTAACATGGATAGGACTTTCTGCAGCTAGGTGGTTCCATCTGATAGTGCTTCCCATGGATAGGACTTTTTGCGGGGCATCAATAAGATACCGTACACCCTACTTTCTCACCTTTCAGCTTTGAAGGTTATTAGAGCCATCTTGGTATGGGATTCTTCTTTTTCGTCCATTTTGGAGTCAGGAAGTCAGCTTTTGCGACACTCTTTTTTGAATATTCTCTACGTGTGACTGACCAAATTGTCAACACTGAACATGTGATGTATCGGTGCCTTGCCAAAACATGTTGATCAGGGAATGATTTTATGGATATCCATTTCTTTTCCTCGAGCGTGTTTTGAGTTCTTGTCCACAAGATATGTATGCTTTTTGATGAGAACGTGTGTTGTTTGCTCACTCATGCATGGTTTTGAGTTCTTGCCTGATTTCATGCCGTTGGTAACCCTGCTGCAGTCTTTGGTTCTGTATGCAGCAGTAGGACAGATGTATATGCAGATTGTGTATATGCCGTTGGTGACTCTGCAATGCTGCATGATTATTTGATGGCAACGGCATGCAAGCAGGACAGATGTATATGCAGATTGTGTGTTTCTGCCGTTCGACCGTATTAACTGTAACTAGGAGTATGGCACAAGGATGTGCTTGTCTGTTTCCCTGTTTCAGCCAATGATCGGACTCTGCTTGGAGCTTTCGTTGTCCCACTGCCGTGCAAGTAACCACCCGGCACCTTAACTGACGGCTATAGATATAACGCTCGTTTAGAGCTCTGAAAACTTTATCTTCGCACGTTTTCCCCCGCTTATCTCAGACCTGTGGTATGACAGGCTTTCCATGCTCTCTTCAAAGTCGGAAGATTTTAGCTTTCTCGTGTACTACGATTGTTCTTGTCATAAACGTTATGGTCATTGATTTTCTATTTTTTTCCCGTTAAACTCTGTTAAGGGTTTTTCTAATGTTATTACCTCCGGTAGCGAAAGAGTGATATTTTAGGATAAGTGTAGTCAAGCATTCTAATTTTGGCTATTAATATCTTTATGAATATTTAGATTAGACACATGCAAATGATGTGTAGATTTATACCCAAAAATATTTCTTAATATTTTAAAATTACTATATTTTATAAATATATTACAAAAAATAGCGACCAAAGTTACATTGCAGGAACAATGTCCAAAACTTGTGAGAGGAGGGAGTTGCTTATAACGAGAGAAGATAAATGGAGGCATAATTCCTCTTCAGTTTTGTTTGTTCCGTTTCTGATTTCGTTTCCATAATTTACGTTGGAACTAATTGATTTGTGACAGTAGCGTTTGCTGATCTAGCATGATCCTAGCACATCTAGTGCCTTTTCATCCTCACTCCAAAAGATGGCAAATGGCTTCAGGTGGCGCTCCATCCGACTTCAGGCTTTGGCTTATGGTTTTTGGCTGAAATTGCGATATAGTAGTTATTAGCTTTTTTCAGAAAAAATTGAGAAAAAAATATCTATGAAGTTGTTGTTACCATTTCCATGATATTAACTTTCAGTACTAATAAAGATCTGATGAAGAAGATGGATATTTTGCAGTTTTGAAACTGAAACTGTCAGGGAGCTAAGAGTGTTATATAGCACTTTGGAAGTTGAAACTTGGTGCTTCGCCCTGTTTCTAAAATTCTTAACTAACATAGTCTGATGACTCTTTCAGGTTTCTGAAGATCAGCCCAGAGGGGATGGTGCCTGTGTTTAACAGCGGTGATGGCAAATCATCTGCTCATCATGGTTCTTGTATTTAACAGCGGTGTTTAACAGATGGTGCTGAGAATTGAGATATGGAGCTTTTGGTTTTAGGCATTCAAGCTTGAATAGTATATATGTTAGTACTTATACTGTGTTTTTATGCTTGTTCAATTGCTATCGTGTACTCCATAAATTGCGCATTGTTGGTACTTATGCTATATACTAATCGAATATTGAGTATATTTCTATTGTGAATGAAAATACTTATATTTGTTTAAATTTCATCAATATTTTGATATGATAAATTATTTATGTGTTTTTATTGATTTTAGATATACAGTTTCACGGGTTTTTATGTTCTGATAAATATTCGTGACCGTATTCGTTTCGATTCGTATTCACTCTATATCTGTATTCGATATTATTTATATTTGCATCGTATATAAGGTATTTATATTAAAAAAATATAAAAATAAATATGATAAAAACATTAGTCGGCCGTTTACATCTTTATCCGAAAGACTTCCGATAAGAGTCTTTGGTTTTGATGCCCCAGCTGCAGCTCTGCTTCTTATGTTCTGTTGTGATGTCTTTTATCAAACACGCGTAAACGCTTTTTTCTCGCTTCGGACTTGCGGGAACGTGCACCTGGGTTTAGATGCTCAGGCTGTGTTCTTTTTAGCTTTTAAAAACTGTTTTTTGACTTTTCTACAGTAATTAACTTTTAAACGGAGTATTTTTTTTCAAGATAGAGTCTACTAGTTAATTGTAGTATGTACTTTACTGATTTCATTTATATTGGTAAAAACCGCATGTGAGTTTCTATTACTTTATAATCTCTCGTACAAACAACTCAAAAGCTATAAACCATAGCCAAAAACCATAAACCGTAGCTAAAAAAACAGGCCCTTATTTCCGCCGGCTGCCTCAGGTCTTTTAACTCGGAAACGGAAACTTTTGCTTTTCCGCTTCGGATTCCGAGACTTTCAGACACCAAAAAAACGCCGATTGCTTTTTCAACGGATCACCCCTGTGCTTCAATAATCAATACCACAAGTTACAAATAATACATAAAAAAGTAAAAATAGGGAACATGAATTTTATGTGTAATATTCTTTTGAGAAAACTTCGGACATACGAAGATAAAATTCAATATACGAGGATATCATTATAATAAGCTCTTGCTCTTCCTTGTTATCTATAGGGATATATTTATAATAATTACAAAGAAACTTAAGTAGAAGCAAAAGTCTATATTGAAAACGAAAGCAAACATAATAGTATTCGGCTCACAAAGCACGAAGTGTGGTATGTCAGCGACTAACCAGCTCGATAATCAAGCTGAAAGCTGAAAAATGTGTTACCGCGGGCAATGGAACAATGTGTACACAAAAGTTTAGCTTGAGCCTTGAGCAAGGTGCTAGATGGGTGCCTTATAAACACCAGTGTCTAAATGTTGACAATAACGTAGCTTAACTGCATTCTCTCTATCCCCTAATTTTAGTCTAAAATTTTTAAATTTGATAACTTTTTTAATGGATGCTTTTTACTTAGTAGTCCATGTGACGTGCAAAACAGAATGATGTACCAAAAGTATCGCCAAACTCAAGTTGGGCATTCATTTTATCAAAAACTAAATACAAACATGAGAACATCTTGCATTATCAAGGATGTAAGTCTCCTAATAGCTTAGGGATTAATTTGTGTACTTTGAGCTATGTATTGGCCTAGATGTCCCCATTGCTGGTGCATTTTTTCTTCATGAAATTGGGAGGTGATACTGTCTGGTTTGCAGATATTCAAGGCTGCTGTTGAATGTGACATTTGATGATCGTGATATGTATGGGCCATTGAGCACTTCGTTACAGTTTTTTTTCGATCCCCCCACATACCTATAGTCACACGTATAGCCCACAACCACTTCACGCACACATCACCTAAAGTGAGAGAGAGAGAGAGAGAGAGCTTCCATAAATAAACGATATACTCTGTCCTCTGGTAGATATGTCATGTGGACATTTTTTCTTTCTTCTCACTTTCCTGTAGTATATTTGCAATCCCAACACTTCAAAAAAAATGTTAGTTTTTTTAAATGTTCTATTTGAGTAGCACAGCAATGCACTGTGTAGTATGATGCTCCTAGCATTAGCTAATATATTCTGACCTAAAAAAAATTTCAGCTTGCACTAGAGTTTGGAGCGCTATGTTGTGCCTTTGAAGTGAGACTTTTGAGCCTTTTACTTTCTCCTAGCTTTCATTCTTTGTTCATTTGTTCACATCTGAAACCAGTGCCTGTCTAATACCTTCCCTTCTACAAGGTGAATATTTTTCAACATGGTGCGAGCCCTGAGTAAGTTAATTGTTTATATTAGCTTTATGAAATCATTCTTGGTGCCTATAAATTTTGCATTTCATATTCTGAATCAGTGCATTTCAACATGGTCAATTTCGTCTCTGCTTGATGCGGGATGCAGCTACAAAAAGCTTGACCAGTCTAATTAGTAGCTTGTTGAAATGACCACCGTGCATTGCCAATTGATGTTCTCATCTATGTTATCCTTTACACTAAATTAATGCCACACCGTCTGAGTAGTTCAGTTGTTTATGAGCTAACAAAGATCAATCAGAAAGCTTGATAGCGTTGTTTCCAGATTGGAAATCTGCTAGGCGCTTTCATAAAGAACTACCAAATTACCAGAGTTAATGCTCATGTCATACTCATTTGATGTTTTCAACAGGGAGTTAGAAGAGAGGTGGGCAACCATGCATGGCTTTTGAACAAGTTATGGACCCATATAGAGAAGACGGCTCAAAATTCGGAGGACCATGGCTTGGTGAATTCCACCTCTGAACTCCACTCCGCAAAGCCCGAGAGGGCTGCCGAGCTCGTTTCTGTTCCTGAGAAGGCTACTTCTTCATACCACTCAAATGTGAGCCCCGCCTCGAGCAAGTCCGTTGGCCACACGGAGCTCCAGGTTGTAATGGGTGCCTTGTTATGCTTTGCTATCATAGCTGTTTATGCAACACTGTAACACTGTCATTTTGGCATTCTTATTAGTTACACGTCTGATAGATTGTTACTCCACAGTAACACAAGTGATTGATTGTTACCAGCAATACATACTTTCCAGTTACACATTCATCGATGCTTCATGTGATCCAGGGCGGTTTCTTCCGAGTCTTTTAACTCTGCACAAACCTGAGTTTGAGCCTGAACGGTTGTTTCATTTCTTCTCTAAGAAAGTAGTACAAAGAAGAGAAAGCTAGCAGTATACTAGACGTACATATATAGTTATGTTCGTGCGCACGAACGTTGATGTGCGTGGTGGGACAATTAACTAATCATGGTTTGCACCCTGCATTTCTGGCTGCACCTGCTTCTGCTTGCCTTGGGATGTGATGGCCTGGAAGAAGAAGCGTAACGCAGCTGGCGTTGCTTTGTTTCTGTAGATATCGTTCATTCATAAATTCATTGGTCTTAGTAAACAAAGAAACCTTATGGCGAAGAGCTGGCTGAAGCCAAAGGACGAAGGGGAGGCAACAAATACATCTAGGCCTGAAATAATTATATTACGTTAAACCTACCGCGTACTGTAATACTAATTCATGACCTAGCAAACCTTGTAAGTAATCGAGATTTGCTTGAAATCGTTGTTGCGAAATGACAGCAGTGAAATTCAAGTCAAATTAGTCAAGAGTGCTCATCTCATTCGTAAAAGAAAGAGAAAATTAATGCTGAAGTGGCCAATTGAAGAGGACAAAATATCCATTAGGCATGAACGTTAAATGACTAGATCCTGCTGGTAAGGAAATAAATAAATAAAGAAAAGTCAATAAACATTACGTCTTATTGGCAACCCACGAGATAGGAGCAAAGCGTTCACCACCTCTCAAGGGGGGATTGGATGATATACCCTCTCAAGGGCGGATCTAGCAATCGGGTAAGGCTGCCACCCAAGGTAGCCCGTGCCGCCGGCGCCGGGCGGAGCCAGGAAGCGAGGAGGTGACCGGCCTGCTGCGCGCGGGCGGGAACTGGGAGGCGAGGAGCGGCGCAGGGGGAGGCCGGGCCTGGGTCAGGGCGGGACGGGCGAGGCGGGCTCAAAACACAGCAGCATGGCTCCTCCTCAGCCTCAAACAAGAAGTCTGAATCCGAAGGTAAGATCGTAAGATTGATGAATCAAGGACATTAGTCACACAATTGACGGTGATAGAAATAAGAAATAATTTCAAGGTATGAACGAGTACCATCTTCTATATTCTACCTCTAATTTTACATGTTTACATGCAGATTGTAGTTGTGGATTTTAGTTAGTGTCATATGCTCTTGTTTCTATGATTACAATGAGGATGATGTATGTCTTACTTTCCTATGATAAAATTATTGGTCTATTTTACCCAACCTAAATTCCTCAATCCCACCATCACGTTCTTCTCCACCTTCGGTCCCTTCCTCAACCCTCCCACTACCCCGCGAACACCGTGGTTCATCAGGTTGTCACTAGCATTGTTATCGCCCGTTGTACGGTTGTTCGCATACTAAGTTATGTATGTTTTCTTCACAAATCCAATGTATGGTGATTCATATCTTAATCTTTTAGAATTTAGAAAGATGTGCTACAAAGAGTTCTAGATGAATTCTAATAGAATTATGATTCCTACTCCACTTTGGAGAAAAGCTAGGGGACTATATAAAACTATAAGGGGTGGTCATGGAGAACCCAAGCAACCAAACAACAAAGCAAAGAAGTCACTTATTTAAAGCCAGAGGTGTACGAGAGGATTAGATGCTAGTATCAGGTGATACAAAATTAAGATCGATATCGATGATGTGAAATCATGTTGAGAAATTTGACAGTGGAGGAAATTTTAGCGCGTGGCAAAACGTGGTGAAAGATGTCTTTATCCAACAGGAGCTATTTATGCTCTTGAAGGGGACAAATCGGAAAAGACATCCGCTGAAGACTGGAAGATGATGGAGCAGAAGGCTATCAGTTAATCTGTCTAGGTCTCTCCGATGAGGCAAAATACTCGGTGATCAAGGAAAATTCGTCAAAAAAATTATGGAAGGACTTAGAAGAATTGTATATGGAAAAATCGCTGACAAACTAGTGGATATTGAAGAGACAACTGTACAGATTGTGCATGGAGGAAGGTGCATGATTCGTTGACCATCTTAATATCTTCAACAAACTTATTACACAACTGACTAGTGCGGCTGAGAAAATTGAGGAGAATGGCAAGGTTGTCATATTGGTATTATCTCTACCACCAGATTGTGTATGGAGGAAGGTGCATGATTCGTTGACCATCTTAATGTCTTCAACAAACTTATTACACAACTGACTAGTGCGGATGAGAAAATTGAGGAGAATGGCAAGGTTGTCATATTGGTATTATCTCTACCACCATCATAGAAACAATTTGTGATGAATATTCTCGTTGGAAAAATCACTTTCAACTTCAATAAGGCAATTGCATATCTATTAAAAGCGAAGTCCTTGAAAAAGCCATTGAAATCTTCATCCTCATCAAGCATTCGCTGCAATAGGTGTTGCAAGCAGAAGCAAAAGTCACAGAAAAAAGGACAAGAGCAAGGGTACGCATGTATGCTATCTATGTGACGAGGAAGGTCGCATGATAAAAGACTGTATGAATTTGATACAAATGAAGGGGGTATGCTCAGTGATGGTAGCAGAGGATGATTCGGACGTACTAGTCGTCACTCAATCAGATACTTCTCATTGATGGACATTAGATTCAAGTGGTTGGTTCCATATATTTTTGGCGAAGGAGATATTTGACGAAGGATCTCTACACCTGGAGCATAGAACTATTCACTTAACGGATTGCAAGGAGCATGCAATTACTAAGGTGGGAACGATTGCATTAGAGATGTATGATGGAGCACATCGCACATTGATAGGAGTTCAGTATATTTCCAGCTTAAAGAAAAATCAAATATCTATGAGACCACTTGAACTTGAAGGTTGTGAGATATCACTTCAAGGTGGAGTTACCTAAAGGAAGGGTAAGCAATGGGAGGTTTAATAAAAATCCTGGCTAAGAGAAAGAAACTGCGTTGTCAACGGTAGGTACTCAGATCTCATCTGCAGTTACATGTGAAACTATAAAGATGGTTGCAAAATCTAGCAGACACAAAGGTGAAGATGTGAGCTATTAGAAGAAGAAAGACATGGTGGGATTAACCACGCGGTACCGGCAAGCAGCTGGAGTTTGGAGGTGGCACAAACCTATGACGTGGAAGAATGTAGAAATATGAGGTGTGGTTAATCAAAGTCACATCAAAGGAGCTCTCAAGTGGTGGGTCTCGACAAGCTAGCTCAGACACTGACATGCACAATGCGGTGATGTGTATGAGCCTCTGTGTGGGAGCACTCTTAAAGGTGGGAGCAAGTTCTTGAATGAGCAAAGTAACTTCAACAGATAAGAGTTAAGGTGAAGATTGTTGAGTACGGTAACTTATATCCTAATTTTTGAGGATCTGGAAAGGTGTGTTACAAGGAGCCCTAATATGATTAGGATTCCTACTGTCTTTTAGAGTAGGATTCCTGCTTTAGTTTGGAGGAGGACTAGGAGGGACTATATAAAGCCACGTGAGGTGGTTATTGAGAACTCAAGCAATAAAGCAAAGAAGCCACTCATCCAATGGTAGATGTGAACGAGAGGATCAAAGGTTAGGTTATTCTTTGGCACTAGATTCTTGTATAATGCAAGGATCAAAGGTTAGGTTATTCTTTAACATTAGGTTCTTGTATAGTGTAAGGATCCGAGAATCCTAAAAGATTCAAGAGGTTTGTGAAAGTGCATCAATCTCTTATATTCTTTTTGAGGTTATGCTTAAAGAATTTGTAGTTGGCTTCGCTAAATCTTTTTTTCTCTCATTGTGATTACTTCAATGTCATTATTTTGGTTCTCTCTACAAGATTTATCTTCTTCGTTCTTGATACCGTGCACACTCGTGCCATATCTCACAAATTCTAATCCGATTTGGAGGTTGCTATGCATAAGAAGGCTATCAGAGTATAATAAATCGCAATAAAAAATTGAAAACTGGAGTGTTAAGGATGGACATCAAGAAAAACTAACAGAGAAAACGAAGCACCCAAAACAACTAAATCTACATTCTTTTTTGTTCCAATTTGAAGGCAACTAAATAACATGTTACTGGCAGTTTGTCAGTGGTATAGACACCAAATTATTTACAAACAAACAAGAAAATGAGACAACAACAAAAAAGCAACCAAACAATGCATGTAGTGTTGGAATCTAGCCATTGATCAACACGCCCAAATCAATCAAGAATTCTCTGTTGCCTAACGATGAATAGTGAATCCAGAAGACAAGAACGAACAGGATTTCAGAGTTCCAGAGATAGAGTGTTTTTGGAGTAATTTTCTTTGTATTCTCAAAACTGCAACTTGCACAATAACTCAATTTTAGACTCCTTTTTCTTTCTAAGATAGCTATACTAACTGAGATTCAGTTTTGTCAGCCTCAACTTCCACGATGCCTGCGTACACCGTGCTACCCCTAACAGTTCACTAACCAACTGAAGACTCACTCATGCACAAACTGACTTATGACCAAGTCAATCCATGACCACTCGCACACTTACGACTACTCACAAACTTATGACCACTCACACTGTTGATTACTATAGTGACCTCTGACTACCGACTGGTTACTGTAGCTTATAGCTACCAATCGGTTTGCTATAGCTATGACCAGTTCACTGTAGCTGCGACTGGTTCACTGTAGCTTTGATTGGTTCACTATATTCTAATCGAACATGACCACAATGCCACAACCACAGCACCACAACCATGGCACCACGATCACGGCGTCACGACCACACACACACTATTGACTGAGTCAGGTTTATTTGATCACACTCGCCCTTCTAAGCCTGACTTAGACTTTGAGATCTCTGACACCGATCAATTCATGCATTTCGCTAAACTTGATTCTGGGAATTGCCTTGGTAAGGATGCTAGCTCGCTGCTCCTCTGTGCTGATATGCTTCACATTTATTTATCCCTGTTGCACATATTCTCGGATGAAATGAAAATGTGTATCAATGTACTTACTTCTTGCATAGAACACTGGGTTCTTCATGAGTATAATTGCCAACTTGTTGTCCATGTACAAGGTCACTGGTTCAGGCTTCTTCCCAGTGATTTCACTCTGTAGACTTCTGAGCTAGATTGCCTGACAAGCTATGCCCATAACTACCATGAACTCAGCTTCGTATGAGGAGAGTGCAATAGTCTTCTGTTTCTATGAGCTCCATGCTATTAGGCTTCCGGAGTCGTAAAATACAAAACCATTCGTGCTCTTCCTGTCTTCCACATCCCTAGCAAGGTCACTATGGTTGTAACTTGTCAAGAGTCCCTCACCTCCTTTCTTATACTCCAAACCAGATTCAATAGTGCCCTTTACATATCTCAGGACCTGTTTGACTGCCTGAAGGTGTGACTCATTGGGTGTTTGCATAAACCTGCTCAACATGTCCATTGAATAAGACAAATTCAACTGTGTGTGAGATACCTTAGGCTCCCAATTATGCGACAGATATCAGTGGCATCTACTGATACTCCCTCCTCATCTTTGCTCAAATGTAGTTTTGGTTCCATAGGAACTTTTGCCAAATTGCACTCCTACATTACCGGCCACTAGCAACACTTTCTTAGCATACGCTGATTGCTTCAAGGTGATAACTCCTTTCGTCTGTTCCACCTCAATTCCCAGGTAGTATGAGAGAAGTCCAAGATCACTCATTTCATATTCTTTCATCATTTGTTGTTTGAACAAATGTATCTGATCTTTGCTTATACTGGTAACAATCAAATCATCCACATAAACTCCCACCACTAACAGCTTAGGCCCACTACTCCTTTTGTAGAGAGATTGCTCTTGTAGGCATATCTGAAAACCAAGCTCCCTCATTTGAATCTTTCTTCAACTTGTATACCCACTTAAGACCAATTGCCTTGTGACTAGCTGGTAACTTGGTGAGAGTCCAAGTTTTGTTTTTCTCTATTGCCTCCATCTCCTTCCTCGTGGCATCTTGCCATTTGGGTGAATCTATAGCCTCTTGGTAGCTCTGTGGCTCTTCAGTTACTAGCAACAATAACTTTGGATCAAGTTCAATTGGCTATATTTCTGCATAACTATTAGGAAGTGCTCGGTACCTTATGGGTCCTTCATCTGTTTTTGGAGAGGAAGGGCTTAAGGGGCCTGAATATGTTGCCGAGGCAGGCTGACCAATAGACGTTGCAGGTGGTGTGGATGTCCATTCCTCTGGCCCAGGTATTGATGACTCTTCTGTCATCCCATACGACACATTTGTTAATGCCTCAGCGTTCTGTGGCTCTTGGTCTGTGGCGGTTGAGACTCCCTGTTGTTGCCCATTAGTTTCTGTTGCAAGATCTGCTACAATAAACTTGGCAATCTCATTGATCTTGCCGCTGCTTGTCATCTCCCAATTCCACTTCCTGTCTTCCTCAAATACCACATGTCGACTCACAACAATCTTCTTGCTCTAGGGATCATAGAGGCGATATGCCTTGCTTCCTTCTTCGACACCAAAGTATACCATTGCTTTGCTTCTGTTATTCAATTTCTTCAAATGGATGGCTGGTATTTCTGTGTGTGCAATATAGCCAAAGACCCTCACATGTGCCAAATTTGGCTTCTTGCCTGTCCATGCTTCATGTGGTGTGACACCGGCCAGAGCCTTGGTTGGCACCCGATTTAGCAAATAAATAGCATGGCAAGTTGCCTCTCCCCACATCCTGCCCGGCACTCCCATGGTCTTCAAAAGACTTCTAGTTGTCGCTAGCATAGTTTGGTTCCGGTGCTCCACCATCCCATTCTGCTGAGGTGAATAAGGTGCAATGAGATGCCGGTTGACTCCTTCATCACACAACTGTGCAAATTGCTTTGACAAGAACTCACCACCCTGGTCAATTCTGAGAATCTTCTGATTATGCCCAATCTCCCTCTCTACCAGCACCTTAAACTTCTTGAAATCATTGATAGCTTCATCTTTCAAGTTCAGCGTGTATATCCAAATCATCCAACTGAAATCATCAACAAGCAGTAAGAAATACCTAATCCTGGCCTATGTCTGAGGTGTGATCAGGCCACACAAATCTACATGAACAAGCTCTAACAGCTGCACTGCTCGGTATAAAACTTGACTTGAAAAAGGCAATCGGCTTTCCATAGCTAGCAAACAACCCTTGCAAACTTGTGTAGGATGTTCAATCCTTGGTACACCTTGCACCATATCTTTGTCAACTATCAGTTTCATTGCCTGAAAGTTAAGATGCCCCTAATCGAGCATGCCATAACCACTCTAGTTTGGCCAAGCACACGGCAAGACAAACTGATGCACAGGTGTGTAGAACCACCTTGTACAATCTGTTGGCTGTGCATTCCACCTTCATCATGAGTTTGCTGGTCCTGTCATACATCTGAAGCAGATTGTCTAGGAGCACAATATGGGTGCCATCTTTTGTCAATTGTCCCAAACTCATGATATTATTGCAAAGGCTAGGGATGTAGTATACCTCTGTCAACAATCGTTATTCTCCATTCTTGCACTCGAACAAGATTGATCCTTTCCCCTTGATTTGTACTATCGATCCATCACCGAAGCTCACCCTGCCGACGATGCTTTCATCAACCTTGGTGAAGAATGATCGTTGTTCGGTCATGTGGTTACTGGCCCCATTATCTAGACACCACAATCCGGACGTTGGTAGTTCTTGAGCTATGACATGCTCACTACCATCTGCACGCAAGTCCGGTAGGACATGCTGCTCATTCAAAAGCACCAAATTGCGTGGCTCCCCCGCACATACTATCAACATCAAGGCTGGTTCATCCTCCTAGCCCTGCATCAGGTTCACCTCCTCTCAGTGCTTACCATGACATTTAGAGGCGTAGTGCCCCTTATTGTCACAGTTGAAGCACCGGATGTAGCTTTTGCCCCTGATAGCTCCGATGCCGTCCTTTTTTGTCTCATCAAGGTTAGCAGAACGTCCTTTGTCATGGCCATAGCCACGCCCTCGGTCACGACCTCTACCTTGGCCACATCCATCTGAATTTCCAGCACCTCATCCTTTGTTGCTTACCGATGACTCCCTACCGCCTTTCTATTGCGCCAACCACTCAGTGCGAGTGAGGAGGAATTGTCCATCAGTGTTGGTGTTGCTAGCATGATGACAGATCCTCTCCTCATAAGCCTTCTGGCGCCCTATGGCATCCTCAAATGGCATTGACTTCAGATCGTAATATTGCTCGATTGAGGCGACCATCAGGAGAAATTTGTCAGGCGCTGAGTCAAGGAGCTTCTTCACGAGTACTCGATCCTCTAGGGTTGTACCAAGTGCATTGTATTTGCTCGCCATCTTGCTTAGCTTCCCGGTAATGTCATCGATGGTCTCTCCCTCCATGCGCAATGCCGCAAACTCACTGTCCAATGTTTGCAAACGTGCCTCTTGCACCCGATCAACCTTGAGATATCTGGTTTTCGGAGAATCCCATACCTCCTTTACTGTTTTCTTCTTAGCCACTTGCAGAAGAATGTCTTTGGGTATGGCTTGAAAAATGAAAGCCATGCTGACTTGTCCTTCTTTGCCTCCATGACCACTTCGGCCGCTAGTTCGATGGCCTCCCAAATCCCTTGAGCATCTATCAGCGCCTCCATCTTGATTGCCCATGCGGTGGCAGTTGGAGGATTTCAACATCGGGTAGTGAAAGGGCACTCCGCTGCTCTTCTTCGCCGCCTACTGCATGGTGATAGCCATCGGCTCAAACTGTATGTATTTGGGCATGCATCGAGCTTTCATATAGTGTTGGAATCTAGCCATGGATCAACACGCCCAAATCAATCAAGAATTCTCTGTTTTCTAAGAATGAACATTGAATCCAAAAGACAAGAACAAATAGGACTTCAGAGTTTCAGAGACAGAGTGTTTTGGGGTAATATTTTTTGTATTCTCAAAACTGCAACTTACACAATAACTCAATTACAGACTCCTTTTTTTCTAAGATAGCTAGACTAATTGAGATCCAGTTTTGTTGGCCTCAATTTCCACGATGCCTGCGCACACCGTGCTACCCCTGATAGTTCGCTAACTGACTGAAGACTTGCTCACGCTCTAACTGACTTACGATCAAGTCATTCCATGACCACTCGCACACTTACGACTACGCACAAACTTATGACCACTCACACTATTGACTGCTACAGTACTCTTACAAGTACAACTACTATAGTGACCTCCGACTATCGACCGGTTACTGTAGCTTATAACTACCGACTAGTTCACTATAGCTACGATCAGTTTACTATACTCTGGTCAAACACAACCACGGCGCCAGACTACGGCACCACGAGCATGGCACCACGACCACACACACACTGTTGATTGAGTCAGTTTTATTCGACCACATGCAGTACCTTTAATTTGGTTACTATCAAGAGATTATGTGTCTAATATCCAATAGCAATACACTAATGGAACAAGATTGAATAGAACAAGCAATAACAGCCTTAGGGAGTGTTCTTTTAGGCTGCGGCTGATGGCTTTTGGCTACGGCTGATGACTTTTTGTCTACTTTTTCGACACAGTAGCGGACGACAGAGATACCGACGTACATGTCGCACACAGTTTTGGGCTTAAGGAGCCATTTAAAGAATCCACTTCAAGAGGCAGATGTTTGGTTTTTTGACTTCTGGAGAAGCCAAAAGCCAAAAAGAACTAGATCTTAATATGAGAAAGCATAATTGGCCCTTCTATCTCTCTTGGCCATTCATCTTCTGCCCAAGCAAAATGGGAACATAAAAGGATCCTCATCATGTCCAAGTCAAACCAAAGTGAAGAACGGAAAATGGCATTGCATGAATGCATGGCCCATACAATACAGTGCACTGTATATACATTTAGAAGCATTAATTAAACTCCATACCAAAAGGCAGATCAAATTAACCAGTCTAACCAAAAACACGAACATGGCAGCCAGCTAAGCTTCAAGGTCCATGCATGCATCTACTTGGAGAACATGAGGAGGTCGGCGGCCTTGCAGCCGAGGTACTGCAGTGGAAGCCTCTGCATGGAGGTGCTGCCCAGATCCATGAGCTGCTGATGACTAGGGGACATCGCCGCAGCAGATGCTGCGGTGACCTTGCCCTGGAAGAGCTGGTCCAGATTCTGGTGCGAAGCGAGGAGCTTGTCCAAGATCGACCAGTCCGTGGCGGCGAAGCTGTGGTCGCCCCCGCCGCTGCCGTGGAGCATCCCGTTGGTGCCGCGCGACGTCAGCTTCATCAGGTTCTGGGAGCACTCGACGTCGAGGGATCTCATTGCGACGGCGGGCGGGCAGGGAAGGAGGGAGGGGATTACCGGCTGCTGCTCGGCGCTCATCAGCTGCGGGAGCTGCATGGAGGGGTCGAAGGAAGGGAAGTCGTAGTGCGGCATGAGGTGGGGGTTGTGCTTCTGTTCCGTGGGCATTGCACCGGGGACCGGAACCGGGAAGGGGTGGAGCTCGTCGTCGTCCACCGCCGCCATCTCCGCCGGGTTGAGGCCTCTCTGGTAGTTCTTCTTCTTGGAAACCCTACACACCACCCAGCCATCTTCCTGCATCCCAGATCAGAATCAGTTCATTTACCTTAATAGCTAGTAGCTAGCATATGAAGTTTCTTTGCAACAGTTTGAATTGGTGTTTGATCCAAGTTGGTATCGTACTTTCCATGGAAACAAGAAACATATATGTCTTGATGATACTTTCATGAGATCAGATTGATGACTTGAAATGATATTTCATGGATGAAAGCGATTAAAAGAAGCTAGGAACCGTAAGAGATGTTTCTTTTGTTTGAGCAAATTATAACTTAACGATCTTTCAGGCAACGTTTAGATCGAATGATGTCATGAGGATGTACAGGGTGATCAACGCATGGAACGCATACCTGAACCTCATCGTTGTTTTCGTCGAGGCGGTACTCGTGCATGATCCAATCAGTCTTCTTGCCGTGGGGAGCCCTTCCGACGTAGAACACGAGGGTCTTCCTCATGCCGATCCTCCTGGCGTTGCCGAGGAAGATGGCCTTGTCCCGCCCCGTCGCCTTCCAGAACCCCGCCGTCGTGGCCCGGTTCGTCCTCGTGCCCGTCGGGTACTTCTTGTCCTTGTGGCAGAAGAAGTACCACTCGTTCTGAGGCCCTGTTCCTATTCTGCACCTATCTGCCATGCATCAAATATATGTAGGATGAGTTGTGAATTAACTATAAAGCTATAGAAAGATCAGATCTAGCATGACGAGAATATTTGAAGGCCATGTAGCACATGTTTACCTTTGAGATCCCAGGGCTCAAGCTTGTTGAGATCAATCTCCCTTATGACATCAAGATCTATGGCCTCATAAGCGACCTTCTTCCTCAGGTAGTAGTAGAGGAGCTCCTCGTCCGTTGGATGGAAGCGGAAGCCCGGTGGCACCGACAGCGGGCCGCCGCTCGGATGCATGCTTCCTTGCCGGCCCTAAGATCTGAGAAGTAGACCACCACCATAGCACCAATCATCAATAGAAATCAGAGGCTTGCTACCTTATATACCTTTCTCTTGGTTCATAGAACTAACAGAACAAAAGGAAGAGCACAAACCTTGGAAATCTCCTTTGCCTTTGCTTTGCCTGATCAGCTGAGCTCCTCAAAGCAACAAAAGTGTAGAGACAGGCAAGCAAAACAAGAGCAAGGTGATGCTACAAGGGAAAGGATGTATGGGTTATATGGAAGGGGGAGGTAGGGTATGCAAGTCCAAGATGCTCACCAAAGACAAACCCTAGGTCTATAAAATATATATGGCCTGTGCAGGGATGCGTTTGAGCTGTCTATTAGTGGTAGCTTGATTGTTTAGAGAGCGCATTGACTATATTGATAGGGTCACAGTAAGTGTCCATGCATGTATATGGATGTCTTGGGCTGGTTTTGGAAGGACTAAATGAAAAGAAGGGGTTTTGTTCCTTGAATGGGGGACCTGCCCCAAAACTGGCCTCAGAAGGAGCAATTAGGTGTCTCCATCTGCATCTGTATCATTATTGTGTGATTTTGCAGATGTACCCTTGCCAAACATAATATGGTCATAACTGCAGCTGACGTAGGTCTAGGCATTTTTTTTTTGTAAAATAGGAGAGACTGCAAGGGTTAGTATGTAAATATCCAGTAGACTAACCTAAACTGTAGTAATTTGGACTTTGCACGTGGGAGTCAGGACAAAGGAAGAATTAAACCTGTAAATTATATGAAACACCCCAAATTTTGAGGATTTTTGAAAATTTTTGGAAATTCAAATGGAAAATATAAAACTTGCCCAATTTGGAAAGAAAATGGAAAATACGCTTTCCCTTTTTGCCCCTCCCGCCTTCGTTACGGGCCGGCGCCGCCTGCGCGCCCGCCGCTCAGCCCGCCCCTTCCCGAAGTCGCCGACGCCCACGTCGCCGTTTCTCCCCGCCAGCGCGACAGAGGAGACGGCCCCTCCAGCTCAAGCCCGCGAGGGAGTCGGCCCCACGCGCCACAGACGCCGCCCCTGCCCTCCTCCCCGCGTGCGCAGCTCCCGGGCAGGCCGCTGTCCTCTCCGGCGCCAGCGCACGCCTTCCCGTTACTTCTCTCGCTGGGAACTCAGAGAAGCACTTGAGAACGGGGGGAGTCACCGCGCCACCTCGCCCTCTTTCCCTGCCATCAGCCCCAGCTCACCCCCTTTCTCTTCTCCTCGTGCGGGAAAGGCCGCCGAGCCGCCTCCAAGTAGCGCCAGCTGTACACGCCATATAAAGGAATTCCGCTACTGTAGATCGCCGTCCAGCCGCCCCTTCCCCCTCCCCATTCCACCGATTCAGGTCTCGCCGCCTCCACCGCCGCCGATCCCCACCCCTGCGCCGGTGAGCCCTAAATTCCAATTGGGAAATTCACTCCAATCTAGCCCAATTCCGTGCGCCCACGCGTGTGCGTCTAACCCCTAAACACGGTGGAAGTCTCGTCGGGGCCCGAGCGTTCGCCCAGAGGTCGGGCCACGGAGCTCGCCGCCGCCCTAAGGCCGTCACCGTGGCTAGGCCACTCCAGCCCTCCTCGAGCTACACCGCCACCGCCAATGAGTCACCGGGGTCCCGTAGATGGTTAAATAGCCGGCAATCGAGTCGCAGAGCTACCGGACCTCCCCAACGCCGCCGCACACACCATCGCCTTCCCCACTGCCCGCGACCTCCCCTGTCCACCGTACTCCTCCCAAAGGCCCACAAGTGAAATCTACTCACATAGGCGCACCGATTGGCTACGGCCGCTCTCAGGGAGCGCCAACGCCTTCGCCTCCCCGCACCGGAGCCGCGCTCTGTTTTCCCGCCTGAGTCGGGGGCGCGGGAGGAAGACGATGACCCCCGACCGTTGATCGCGCCTCATCCAACCGTCGGCCTCCGTTCAAATCCTGGCCGTCCGCTTCGCGCCTTCGCTCCATCCGAGCGCCCGGATGCGTCGCCCCGCCTCCATCCGCACCGTCGGCAACGCCCACGCGTCGCCCATCGACGGACGTACGCCCGCGCCAGCGATGGGCTTCGGCCTGCTCGGCCGAAGGCAGAGCCGGGCCAACAGGCCGGCCAAGCCGCGCGGAAGCCGGCCGCCGCCGCTGCACTGTACACACGGGCTGGGCCGCACTGTTCATCGGGGCCGAGCCCGTTACTGTTCAAAATCCCGAAAAATCCAGAAAATGCCCCAAAAATCATAGAAAATTCTAGAAAATCCCCAAAAATACAAAAATACATCATCTGGACCAGAAAATTTAACTGAGTTCAAATCTGGTCTCTGTTCCTCCAAATTCAAATTTATTAAATTTGAATTTTCCTCTTTTGCTAACCCTAATTATCCCCAATCCAAATTTCATCGATTCAAAAATGCCTTTTCTAGCAAAATGTCCATCCGCACACTTCTAAAGTATTTGGTTGAAAATTTAATTTAATTGGCTCTTTTTGAATTGATTACGTTGATTTGAGCACATTTTGAGTTGGAACTTATGTTATGATGTTGTGGGTTTACGCTAGCCTCTGACGTAGCTGAAGTCCCAGTTCCGGAGCCGGAGCCGACTGCTCAGATCTACGATATAGTAGAGATTACAGACCAGCAAGGCAAGTCACATGTTTTTGATCATATTGAATCCTATTGAATTATATTATTTATTTAATGTAGTTTCATTATGGATAGTTGCGAACTGATAATTGCTTAAAACAAAGATTTAGAATGGCATGCTATCTAGATAAGCCTACCACTGATAAATAGCCCTGTTTATCTTGATGGCCATATTCACCTTGACAACCTTAGTAAGAAATAATGTATGATATTAAAGTAATCATGATCACCTTATACAACAACTTTGTACTACTAAGGTGTTGGCCGCAGGCCGGTAGGATTTTAAAGCTGATACTAAGGTAAAGATGTGCTGTGGGAAATCACGTGGTGATCTATGCCCACGACTTTACCTTAGAGGAATTAGGACTGGGAAGGATGTGCTGTGGGAAATCACGCGGTGATCTACGCCCACGACCTTGCCCGAGTGAGAGGCTGGTATGGATGGGTGGTGGTAGTGCCAGTGGGCACAGAGGGGGATGTGGTTGGATGCCTCAGGTGAAAAATGTAAGGACGAGAACCTTGTGCCAAGTAAAAGACATAGTCAACGCTCAGGCCACAGGAGTTGACTTGTCAACACTGGTCTAGTAGCTGCTCCATTCAATTGAAACTCTACAGGCTGTGATGACAGGTAGACGGGGAGTTAGGTATGCTGCGGGTACCTAACAACGGTAGTATTCACTCACAAGCGGCTAGAGAAGAGTATGTGTGCAATTGTAGCCGTGACTGAGCGATGCTATCGGGTAGAGTCTATATAAAGAAGGGAGCAGTGAACCGACCTGGCTTTCTTAACTCTGTCGCGGGAGTTAAGGGATCGTGTGGGTAAAGTTGAGCAGCTCTGCAGAGTGTAACAAATGGTATTCGAATACGCCGTGCTTCCGGTTAATGAAGCTGTGTTAATTGGGTGATTCCAGTAACAAGGTATAAGTAGGATTGGAGATGATTTAATGTGATAACTGAGGAATTGATTCTGTTAAACAAAACCCTTGATCTTAAGGAGCAAACATTTTTAAGTTTTGCTTACTTACAAATAAAATTGCATCCACCCACTGTAATACAACCAATATACTCCCATCCTTGGAATACCAAGCATATAGTAAACCAGGGTTTACCCCTGTGACTTGCTGGGTACAGTGGTACTCATGATTTGTTAAATAAAATCCACAGAAGGCCAATACTGGCAGGAGGACGTAGCTGAAGAAGACGCTCCTGAAGACCCCATCTACTTTGAGGAAGATTGGGCTTAGGTTTTAGCCGCGCTCAGGCCGTTGATCCTTTTGTGTGTATATGGTGGTGTATGGGCTTACGCGCCCGCTGTGTACATTAACAACAATATAATATTGTAATAAAGTTGGTACGTTTGCGTAAGCTGGTGCTGTTGTGATGATCACATGTAACCCTAGAACGTCATAACTGTACATTCCGTACGGTTGTGATGTTCCGTACCGTCTCCAGAAATGGGGGCGTTACAGAGTGGTATCAGAGCAGGCTTGCTTGACTGTAGGTTGAACCCTAAGAGTTAATAGGAGAGTCTAGTTTTGACAAAACCTAATTGGGAAAAGAAAATAAAAGGTTTTATATAAAGTATAAGAAATGTTAAGATTATAGTGTTTCTTAAATGCTATCTTCCTTGCTTTAAATAAATTACAGTTTAAGTTTAGTAATGGTAAATATTTTGCACCTTCTAATATTCAAAAATGTTTGTTTCAGCAGATGGTCCACTTTGTCCACTCGGACCCCACTAGGTTGGAGGGATGGCCCAGTTGGTTGTGGGCCATGCAGCGGTCCCTAGGCGCTGGTAACTGGCACAAGCCAGTTTTCCACTCCGTGTCCCGCCATGCGCCAGACGACAGTGTCGCCTGGAAGGCATGGGTGGACCTCGTTCCTCTACCTGTCCGTCCGGACAGGGAGAGGAGGTTCTTCGGTCGGAGGACCGAGGAATGGGACGCGGTTCAGGACGCGGCTAGGAATGCCGTGCTTCACCTACGACACTACTACGACCCCGAGTTCGACGAGACCGTCTACGACTTGGTGCCACAGCGAGTTCCCAGGGATGGGGCCTACTTGACCCCAGATCCCAGGGAGACAGATGATCCTCGTCTTCACGTAGCCGCGCGATACATTGTCCATCAGGAGACGATGTACTCGCGGGCGATCCAGGAGTCTTTTGCACTGAGAGGGCAGTTACGTCATGCACAGAGAGAGCTACATGAGATACAGCAGGAACTCTATCGGAGGAATCTGGTAGAGGAAGGGGAGCTATCCGCCTGTGATGAGTCCCCTGATGTTCCTGCAGCACTAGTTCCTCTCCAGCCTCTTGTGGCTCCAGTGGTTCCCGTGTATCCAGTGATTCCCGTTGGCATGGATGTGCCAGGTCCATCCCGCCCACGTGGGGATCCCGATGCACCCGGGCCTTCACAGCGTCGACGTCGCATGACCGCTCCGGAGTATCGCTCCTTGTTCCAGCCCGCGGGTGCTCCAGCACCACCAGCTGGGAATGAGGAGGACCCCGAGGAGGTCGTGCGCTACACTGACAGTAGGCCGCCGACCGAGGGTTGGTGAGCGTTTGGAGGACTCGAGATAGTTGGGTTTTGGTGGTAGACAGTTGGATTTTGGTTGTACAGTGAGGCAGTCTAGTGAGAATAAAAGTAGTGAAGTGCCCTGCTTAGCTCAGTAGTAGATCGTGGTATTGTAATAATGCTATGTTTGAGTGTATAAAGTATGTAATGTATGCTTGCTACCTTGGTTCTTTTGGTTGGTAATACTATGTTTGGCTGTTAGCTTTAAAACAATGTCTTTGTGACATACCTTAATCTGGCTCTAGTTGCTTCAGACTTGTCTCCAAACTCTATCTTCTGCTTATCTTCCTACATACGATGGAAAACAGCGGTGAAGTAACTCAACTTATCTAATGCAGAAGCAAGATGTCAGGCACCGAACCAAATCCAGGCAACCCGCCAGCAGGACCCAATAACACTGCAACTGGTACAGATGCCATTGCCAATATCTTAGCAGTAATGGAGCAAAACCGCCACCAAGCCGAGATGAATCAAACCAAACTTATAGAACAGCATTCCAAAATGCTAGAACAGATTATGACAAGAACCTCATACTCAAGTGGTTCACCAGGAATGAGTTCAGCAGGAGCACCACCTACCATGAAGTGGGCAGACTTCCAGAAGACTAGGCCACCAGTCTTTTCCACTTCGGCGGACCCCATGGCTGCCGACGATTGGATTAAAGACATTGAGCGAAAACTAAAAATCATTCACTGTGAAGATAATGAGAAGGTACTATATGCAACTCATCAGCTTCAAGGACAAGCCTCCTCTTGGTGGATTAATTACCAGACTATGCATAACAATAAAGAATTCACCTGGGAGGAGTTCGAGGAAGTTTTTCGAAAAGCACATATTCCTGATGGCATGATTCAGGCTAAGCGCAGGGAGTTCCTGGCGCTAAGGCAGGGTAGAAGAAGTGTCATGGAGTATGTGCATCAGTTTAACGAGCTATCCAGATATGCAGAAGATGATGTAAATACTGAAGATAAGAAGATAGAAAGATTCAGGGCAAGTCTACAGGACTCCCTGAAGTATCATATATCTGCGATGCGCTTCAAGGATCTATCTGACATGGTAGATTGTTTAATCAATTCTGAAGAGGCCAGAGGACAAATGGAGGAGAATAGAAAGAGAAAGGCGATGCAAACCCCATTTACATCGTCCTCCAATGCACAAAAATCAAGAACCTGGACACCACCTCAAAACCGGCAGTTCACTAATCGTCAAGTGATGCTAGTGCCAAGACGTCCAGCCAATGTTCCGCAACAAGGCGGTAGATTCCAACAGCAAACCATCAAGTGTTTCAAATGTGGAGGAAATCACGTTCAACAAAACTGCCCTCAAACGAATAATTGTTTTCACTGTGGGCAGCCAGGACACTTCCGAATGAACTGTCCTAAGAAACACCTGCCATCTGAAACAGCGAGAACTCAAGCCGGGGCCTCCCCACAGATAGGAAGAAATAATAACCAGCAAAATAGAGCTCCAAATCAATCAGGGAATGTAGTAGTTGTACCTGCTGGGGCATCGTTGAATAACCAGCTAGGAAGAGGCAAAGGAACAGGCAACCTCATTCTCCAAGCGAGAGTCAATCATATATCAGCAGAAGATGCCGCAGGGTCAAATGACGTTATTGTAGGTATGTTTCCTGTCAATTCCATACCTGCACTAGTTTTATTTGACCCTGGTGCTACGCATTCTTACATATCCATGGAGTTTGTTACGAAGAATCAAATAGCTGTTATGCCTTTGCCAAAACTTTATGCCATTCAAACACCTGGCATAAAAATGGAATCCCGATTTGGGTGTGGTAATCTCACACTAGAAATCCAGGGATTAAAGTTTAAGGCAAACTTGCTAATATTGGATATGAAGGGATTAGAGATTATATTGGGGATGAATTGGCTAACCAAAAATAAAGCCATAGTAAGATGTGAGAATAAGACAGTGACCTTAACTGGGGATGATGGCCAAGAGATAGTGGTTCACACAGATCATGAGCTAATTCAGAAGATGAAGAGTTGTATGCACAGTGCCGTAGCTAGTGAAGGAGCAGGAGTGCCAGTAGTAGAAGAGTATCCCGATGTGTTCCCAGAGGAACTACCTGGTAAACCACCGGTCAGACCAATAGAATTGGCAATAGAATTAGTTCCTGGAACACCCCAATTACGAAGCATCCCTATAGAATGTCAGCAGTGGAGCTGAAGGAGCTAAAGAAGCAGTTAGATGACTTGCAAGCAAAAGAGTTCATACGCCCAAGTATTTCCCCATGGGCAGCCCCAGTGCTATTTGTGAAGAAGAAAGATGGGAGTCAGCGGATGTGTGTTGACTATCGAGGTTTGAATGCAGTAACTATCAAAAACAAATATCCACTACCACGGATAGATGATCTGTTTGACCAGCTCCGAGGAGCCAAAGTATTCTCAAAGATTGATCTGCGCTCAGGATATCATCAGTTGAAAATCCGAGAGCAGGATAGGGAGAAAACTGCATTTACAACTAGGTACGGACTCTACGAATTCACAGTCGTACCTTTTGGATTAACCAATGCACCGCCCTATTTCATGAATCTCATGAATATGGTATATATGGAACAGCTGGACAAATTTGTGATAGTGTTTATAGATGATATACTCATCTATTCCAAGAATGAAGAAGAACACAAGGAGCACCTACATGTCGCTCTGTCCAAGCTTAGGGAACACCAACTGTATGCAAAGTTCAGCAAATGTGACTTCTGGATGAGAGAAGTTTCATTCTTAGGTCACATCATTTCAGAAGATGGAGTCAAAGTTGACCCAGAGAAGATTAAGTCAGTAATGGAATGGCAGCCACCCACAAATGTAACTGAAGTGAGAAGCTTTCTAGGATTGGCTGGTTATTATCGCCGATTCATAGAAGGATTCTCAAAAATTGCCCGATCACTCACCCAATTGCTCAAGAAAGAGACACCTTTTGAGTGGACGAAGAAGTGTGAAGAAAGCTTCCAAGAATTAAAGACCAAATTGACAACTGCACCAGTCCTAACCCTTCCAGACCCAGAGAAAGATTTTCAGATATACTGTGACGCCTCCAAGCAAGGATTAGGGTGTGTGCTGATGCAAGATAGAAAAGTGGTAGCATATGCTTCACGACAGTTAAGGCCACATGAAGAGAACTACCCTACACATGACTTGGAGCTAGCTGCCGTAATCCATTCATTAAAAATCTGGAGACATTATCTACTGGGTAATCATTGTGAAATATTTTCAGATCATAAAAGTCTGAAATATATCTTCACCCAGCCAGACCTCAATTTAAGACAACGAAGATGGCTAGAGCGAATCAAGGATTTTGATATCGATTTGCAATATCACCCAGGTAAGGCGAATGTGGTAGCAGATGCCTTAAGCAGAAAAGTGTATCACAGTATGGTCAGTGAGATTGACCAACCTCTACACTTAGTAACAGAAATGCAGAAGCTCAATTTAGCAGTGGTTGAACAAGGAATGTTAGCAGCCCTTGATATTCAGCCATTGCTAACAGATAAAATCAAAATAGCTCAGGATGACGATGAAGAAACACAAGAATTGAAAAAGAGCAGCTGTAACATCCTGATTTTCAGAGCCTTTTTGAAGCTTTTAAAATAAAATTTACCATTTGAATTTTTCTGGAATTAATTAAAGCTTAAATGGAATTTTTATGAATTAAAAGGATTTAATATGATTAATTTGAACATGAACATTTGCCAGAATTTATTTTATTTGAGTTCTTTGTGTCTCAAGGAATTTATTGGAATTTTTCTGGTTTTTTCTGAATTTAATTGCTATTTTCTAGAGCTCAAATCAATTTAAATGAATTTCTGAAAAAGAAAAACCCCAGAAAATCCCAACCGGCCAGTGGGCCGAAACCCACCAGCCGGCCCAGCCCATTCCGCACCCGCGCCCCTCCGCCCGCGCCACGCGTCAGGCATCCGCTCCGCGCCCGCCCCGCCTTGGCCTCCCCGATGGCTGCCGCGTGTCATCCATCCACCGAGCCGCCCGCTCCCGCGCGCCATCCGTGCCGCCCGCTCGCTCGGAGCCACTGACAGGTGGGGCCCACCTGTCAGGGTCGCCGTTCCCGACCGGGACTCTCTTCCCCGTCTCCGATCGGGACGCCGCCGCCGCTTTCCGTTTTCCTTCGCCGTCTTCGAGTCAAACACCTCGACGGCCGGGTATAAAAGCCGCCGCGCCCCCTCGTCTTCCCCGTCCCGAGCCGCCGCCGTCCGCCGACGCTCGAGCGCCGCCGTCGTCCGCGTTGGCCGTGCGCCGTCGTTCGCCGCCGCCGTGGTCGTCGCCCGTCGCCGCCGTCGTGCGCCGTCATTCGCCACCGCCGGTGAGCCCCGCCGCCGTCGTCCTCCGTCCCCGCCACCTCGGTCACCGCCGGCCAGTCGCCGCCGTCACCTCATCGCCGGCCAGCCGCCGCCGCAGACCCCGCCGCCCGCGCCGCCAGCGGACGCTCCCGCAACCCCGCCGCCTCGGCCGCACCGCCTCGCGCCCCGTGCACGCGCACGTCAGCGCTGACGCCAGCCGCCCGTGACTTTTCGCCTTCCCGTAGACTCCGTCCACCGTGCACCGAGTCTCTGCCCGGTGGGGCCCGCTGGTCAGCCGTACCCCCGTGGACCAAGCCGAGTCAGCCGCCCAGTCAGCAAACCACGTCAGCCCTAGGGCATGCGTGTCCGCCCTGTCAGCGCCACGTCAGCACCCGCCGCTTGCGCCAGCAGCCCAGTCAGCCGTACTGTTCCGTGAGCCGAGTCCACCGTAGACCCAGCTTCCCGTGCGCCCGGTCCACAGCACAGTGCACTTTTCCAATTTTCCCGATTTCCAGAAAATCCAATTTTTCCAAGAGCCCGTTCTCCCTCGTCCTAGCTCCGATTGACCCCGTTCTTTTTTCTAAATTCATCTAAAATTGAGCTCTACCTTTTGGTTCAGGTTTGAAAGTTTTTGGAGTTCATTTGAATTTTATTTGAATTTATTTTGTCTTTTCGTTTCGCTTTCTCTCTCGTTAGATCGCGTGTTCGAGGGAGCGGAAGTTGGATTTGAAGACCAAGAGCCCTCATCTGAGCAAGGCCAAGGCAAGTCGTATTCTTTGATCATGTTGAACCCAGTTTGCAATCTATTATTTAATTATTTTGTTTTAAATTATCATGCATTGCTACTTTATTATAAAACCCTTGTATTGGTAGTTACTGTCCAAATTGATTAATCCCTCCTTGATGATTTGAATACCATGATTCTATTGTCACCATAGGATGGGTAATTATTTAGTGATACAATATTAGTGTCACATGGGTTGTACGCTTAATTTGCTTAGCCGTGCTTATTATTAGTACGTTGGGTCTATCATCACATGTGTAAATTAATCTTGACTTAATGATATACTTGAACGTGGTGGTTAACCACAGTTATAAAATTTGTATGTCATGACATGGGTAGTGTCATGGGCATTGGTTATACAAACTTGCTTTCACTTGGGCGAATGATCGTGCAGTAAAGGGGGTGCAAGTTGCACATTGGGATGTGGATGCTTCGCCTGGGTAGTCTTTAAGGACTTAACTTTGTGCGCCATTGATCTGAGCTTAATCGTGCAAACCACATGTCTAGTATGGGATAGACCTGGCATAATAATTTGTGAAGTCTCCATTTTGGTTTTACTACTGATGTTGTGTGGCGCAAGAGGGGGCAATTATCGACTAGGGGGTTACCCTACTCGACGGCGAATCCTTAGCGAGTGGGATCGGGTGGAGATGGATCATCGTAAAGGCCTTGTTGTGATTTCCTTAAGCTGAGGCTAATCACATCGTGTGGGTACAGTTGTGCAACCTCTGCAGAGTGTAAAACTATTCGAATAGCCGTGTCCTCGGTCATGGACAATGCTCGGTGATTTCACACGAGGGGTAGAGTCTTTATGAAATTCTGGTTTGGTTTGAGATGGGAAGTGAATGGTTAGTTCACTTGTGGTTATGCTCATTTTTCCCTTGGTTATTTACTTAGTGTCTGTTGTTAAATTTGCTTTTCAATCTATTTATTGTATTTACTTTAAATTATTGCTTTATGCAAAATTAACCTTTCAGCTATCCATTGTTAAGCCTTGCATATTATATTGCATTCATTTGTTACAAACGACTTGCTGAGTACCAATGTACTCACGGCTTTATGCCCCTGTTGCTCAGTTGAGGAGGAGGAGTATCATCAGCAGGAGGTTCCAGAAGGAGAGTACTTCGACGTCTTCGCGGATTAGGCTTCGTTCTCCACTCGATAGCCTGTGGGCGTGTCGATTGGCTGATGCGCTTTCTTTTGGATTTCCGCTGCTACTTTCTTTTAAGCCTTTCAGGCTATTAATTGTAAGCTTGGCCATAAGGTCGTACTCTGATGATTATTAATAATATTTGAGTCTTTTCTTAGTAAATCGTGATATGTTCGATATTTCATCTTTGTTTATACTGTGTGCACTAGCGTGATCCTGGACTAGTGCAGAATACACAGGAGAGTCCGGATTTGCATATTCGGGTCTCTACAGAGATGGTATCAGAGCTATATCGACTGTAGGACGAAGCCCTAGTTAGAATGGTCGAATTAGCAAAGTTTTCAAAATTTATTTTCTAAATCAAATCAACCAAATGATTGACTAGTAATTCTTGATTCTTACCTCATTCTTAGGATTCTTGCTCCTTGTCTCCTCTGAAATATTGTTTTCGAAACTAAATTTGACTTCTTACCCCCATAATGTCCATAGATGTCTCGAGTGTCCCAAGATAAAAAAAGAGGTCGACCCAGAATTCTTCAAGCTGTGCTGTGAAGTTTGGATCAAGGAAGCACCCCAATGTTTCAAGACAAGATTGGAGATTTCCGTGAAGATTAGGGGCCATTAGATTTGAACCTTGTTATAGTGTTAGTATCGTATAGATCGTTTTGCTTCTTATTTGCCGTTGGGTGTGATGTGAGCTGCAGTTTTGCTTCTAGCATTATGATGCAGTCATGTCAAAAATCTTTTTGCGGAGTTTATCGCTTCTTTTGTTAGCCTTTTTGGCTAAGTGTCTGCTTAGTTTAGGTTGCCATTAGTCATTCCCCTTAGACGAGTTTACCTCTCATCTATGCTTTTCCCACTTATCTTTAAAACCCTGTCAGAGTTTTGGAAGTGTCAGAGCAACTAACTCGGAATAAAGTTGTCCAAGTTCAACCTCAAGTCTTACCTATGCTTTTCCCCCTTACCTTTTCACCTGGAGCAGTTAGTAGCGTTTCTCTTCAGAGCAGCAGCAAGATGGTTGGACCCAGGAACCCCGCAGAAGCATCAAGCAATCTCGCCTATTCCTTTCAAATTTGGAAGTACCCCTGCCAAGACTCCAGGTGCAAGCCATGGAATGTCATCAGATCAGGGAAGTCAGATACCTCAAAGCGTTGCAAGGGGAAGCTTGAACAACGTCGTTTCCGAAGTCGCACCTGGTAACCTATTCTTTTAGTGAGCCTGAATCTCGGGGTCGAGATTCCGTTTAAGGGGGGAGGTTTGTAACATCCTGATTTTCAGAGCCTTTTTGAAGCTTTTAAAATAAAATTTACCATTTGAATTTTTCTGGAATTAATTAAAGCTTAAATGGAATTTTTATGAATTAAAAGGATTTAATATGATTAATTTGAACATGAACATTTGCCAGAATTTATTTTATTTGAGTTCTTTGTGTCTCAAGGAATTTATTGGAATTTTTCTGGTTTTTTCTGAATTTAATTGCTATTTTCTAGAGCTCAAATCAATTTAAATGAATTTCTGAAAAAGAAAAACCCCAGAAAATCCCAACCGGCCAGTGGGCCGAAACCCACCAGCCGGCCCAGCCCATTCCGCACCCGCGCCCCTCCGCCCGCGCCACGCGTCAGGCATCCGCTCCGCGCCCGCCCCGCCTTGGCCTCCCCGATGGCTGCCGCGTGTCATCCATCCACCGAGCCGCCCGCTCCCGCGCGCCATCCGTGCCGCCCGCTCGCTCGGAGCCACTGACAGGTGGGGCCCACCTGTCAGGGTCGCCGTTCCCGACCGGGACTCTCTTCCCCGTCTCCGATCGGGACGCCGCCGCCGCTTTCCGTTTTCCTTCGCCGTCTTCGAGTCAAACACCTCGACGGCCGGGTATAAAAGCCGCCGCGCCCCCTCGTCTTCCCCGTCCCGAGCCGCCGCCGTCCGCCGACGCTCGAGCGCCGCCGTCGTCCGCGTTGGCCGTGCGCCGTCGTTCGCCGCCGCCGTGGTCGTCGCCCGTCGCCGCCGTCGTGCGCCGTCATTCGCCACCGCCGGTGAGCCCCGCCGCCGTCGTCCTCCGTCCCCGCCACCTCGGTCACCGCCGGCCAGTCGCCGCCGTCACCTCATCGCCGGCCAGCCGCCGCCGCAGACCCCGCCGCCCGCGCCGCCAGCGGACGCTCCCGCAACCCCGCCGCCTCGGCCGCACCGCCTCGCGCCCCGTGCACGCGCACGTCAGCGCTGACGCCAGCCGCCCGTGACTTTTCGCCTTCCCGTAGACTCCGTCCACCGTGCACCGAGTCTCTGCCCGGTGGGGCCCGCTGGTCAGCCGTACCCCCGTGGACCAAGCCGAGTCAGCCGCCCAGTCAGCAAACCACGTCAGCCCTAGGGCATGCGTGTCCGCCCCGTCAGCGCCACGTCAGCACCCGCCGCTTGCGCCAGCAGCCCAGTCAGCCGTACTGTTCCGTGAGCCGAGTCCACCGTAGACCCAGCTTCCCGTGCGCCCGGTCCACAGCACAGTGCACTTTTCCAATTTTCCCGATTTCCAGAAAATCCAATTTTTCCAAGAGCCCGTTCTCCCTCGTCCTAGCTCCGATTGACCCCGTTCTTTTTTCTAAATTCATCTAAAATTGAGCTCTACCTTTTGGTTCAGGTTTGAAAGTTTTTGGAGTTCATTTGAATTTTATTTGAATTTATTTTGTCTTTTCGTTTCGCTTTCTCTCTCGTTAGATCGCGTGTTCGAGGGAGCGGAAGTTGGATTTGAAGACCAAGAGCCCTCATCTGAGCAAGGCCAAGGCAAGTCGTATTCTTTGATCATGTTGAACCCAGTTTGCAATCTATTATTTAATTATTTTGTTTTAAATTATCATGCATTGCTACTTTATTATAAAACCCTTGTATTGGTAGTTACTGTCCAAATTGATTAATCCCTCCTTGATGATTTGAATACCATGATTCTATTGTCACCATAGGATGGGTAATTATTTAGTGATACAATATTAGTGTCACATGGGTTGTACGCTTAATTTGCTTAGCCGTGCTTATTATTAGTACGTTGGGTCTATCATCACATGTGTAAATTAATCTTGACTTAATGATATACTTGAACGTGGTGGTTAACCACAGTTATAAAATTTGTATGTCATGACATGGGTAGTGTCATGGGCATTGGTTATACAAACTTGCTTTCACTTGGGCGAATGATCGTGCAGTAAAGGGGGTGCAAGTTGCACATTGGGATGTGGATGCTTCGCCTGGGTAGTCTTTAAGGACTTAACTTTGTGCGCCATTGATCTGAGCTTAATCGTGCAAACCACATGTCTAGTATGGGATAGACCTGGCATAATAATTTGTGAAGTCTCCATTTTGGTTTTACTACTGATGTTGTGTGGCGCAAGAGGGGGCAATTATCGACTAGGGGGTTACCCTACTCGACGGCGAATCCTTAGCGAGTGGGATCGGGTGGAGATGGATCATCGTAAAGGCCTTGTTGTGATTTCCTTAAGCTGAGGCTAATCACATCGTGTGGGTACAGTTGTGCAACCTCTGCAGAGTGTAAAACTATTCGAATAGCCGTGTCCTCGGTCATGGACAATGCTCGGTGATTTCACACGAGGGGTAGAGTCTTTATGAAATTCTGGTTTGGTTTGAGATGGGAAGTGAATGGTTAGTTCACTTGTGGTTATGCTCATTTTTCCCTTGGTTATTTACTTAGTGTCTGTTGTTAAATTTGCTTTTCAATCTATTTATTGTATTTACTTTAAATTATTGCTTTATGCAAAATTAACCTTTCAGCTATCCATTGTTAAGCCTTGCATATTATATTGCATTCATTTGTTACAAACGACTTGCTGAGTACCAATGTACTCACGGCTTTATGCCCCTGTTGCTCAGTTGAGGAGGAGGAGTATCATCAGCAGGAGGTTCCAGAAGGAGAGTACTTCGACGTCTTCGCGGATTAGGCTTCGTTCTCCACTCGATAGCCTGTGGGCGTGTCGATTGGCTGATGCGCTTTCTTTTGGATTTCCGCTGCTACTTTCTTTTAAGCCTTTCAGGCTATTAATTGTAAGCTTGGCCATAAGGTCGTACTCTGATGATTATTAATAATATTTGAGTCTTTTCTTAGTAAATCGTGATATGTTCGATATTTCATCTTTGTTTATACTGTGTGCACTAGCGTGATCCTGGACTAGTGCAGAATACACAGGAGAGTCCGGATTTGCATATTCGGGTCTCTACAGAGATGGTATCAGAGCTATATCGACTGTAGGACGAAGCCCTAGTTAGAATGGTCGAATTAGCAAAGTTTTCAAAATTTATTTTCTAAATCAAATCAACCAAATGATTGACTAGTAATTCTTGATTCTTACCTCATTCTTAGGATTCTTGCTCCTTGTCTCCTCTGAAATATTGTTTTCGAAACTAAATTTGACTTCTTACCCCCATAATGTCCATAGATGTCTCGAGTGTCCCAAGATAAAAAAAGAGGTCGACCCAGAATTCTTCAAGCTGTGCTGTGAAGTTTGGATCAAGGAAGCACCCCAATGTTTCAAGACAAGATTGGAGATTTCCGTGAAGATTAGGGGCCATTAGATTTGAACCTTGTTATAGTGTTAGTATCGTATAGATCGTTTTGCTTCTTATTTGCCGTTGGGTGTGATGTGAGCTGCAGTTTTGCTTCTAGCATTATGATGCAGTCATGTCAAAAATCTTTTTGCGGAGTTTATCGCTTCTTTTGTTAGCCTTTTTGGCTAAGTGTCTGCTTAGTTTAGGTTGCCATTAGTCATTCCCCTTAGACGAGTTTACCTCTCATCTATGCTTTTCCCACTTATCTTTAAAACCCTGTCAGAGTTTTGGAAGTGTCAGAGCAACTAACTCGGAATAAAGTTGTCCAAGTTCAACCTCAAGTCTTACCTATGCTTTTCCCCCTTACCTTTTCACCTGGAGCAGTTAGTAGCGTTTCTCTTCAGAGCAGCAGCAAGATGGTTGGACCCAGGAACCCCGCAGAAGCATCAAGCAATCTCGCCTATTCCTTTCAAATTTGGAAGTACCCCTGCCAAGACTCCAGGTGCAAGCCATGGAATGTCATCAGATCAGGGAAGTCAGATACCTCAAAGCGTTGCAAGGGGAAGCTTGAACAACGTCGTTTCCGAAGTCGCACCTGGTAACCTATTCTTTTAGTGAGCCTGAATCTCGGGGTCGAGATTCCGTTTAAGGGGGGAGGTTTGTAACATCCTGATTTTCAGAGCCTTTTTGAAGCTTTTAAAATAAAATTTACCATTTGAATTTTTCTGGAATTAATTAAAGCTTAAATGGAATTTTTATGAATTAAAAGGATTTAATATGATTAATTTGAACATGAACATTTGCCAGAATTTATTTTATTTGAGTTCTTTGTGTCTCAAGGAATTTATTGGAATTTTTCTGGTTTTTTCTGAATTTAATTGCTATTTTCTAGAGCTCAAATCAATTTAAATGAATTTCTGAAAAAGAAAAACCCCAGAAAATCCCAACCGGCCAGTGGGCCGAAACCCACCAGCCGGCCCAGCCCATTCCGCACCCGCGCCCCTCCGCCCGCGCCACGCGTCAGGCATCCGCTCCGCGCCCGCCCCGCCTTGGCCTCCCCGATGGCTGCCGCGTGTCATCCATCCACCGAGCCGCCCGCTCCCGCGCGCCATCCGTGCCGCCCGCTCGCTCGGAGCCACTGACAGGTGGGGCCCACCTGTCAGGGTCGCCGTTCCCGACCGGGACTCTCTTCCCCGTCTCCGATCGGGCCGCCGCCGCCGCTTTCCGTTTTCCTTCGCCGTCTTCGAGTCAAACACCTCGACGGCCGGGTATAAAAGCCGCCGCGCCCCCTCGTCTTCCCCGTCCCGAGCCGCCGCCGTCCGCCGACGCTCGAGCGCCGCCGTCGTCCGCGTTGGCCGTGCGCCGTCGTTCGCCGCCGCCGTGGTCGTCGCCCGTCGCCGCCGTCGTGCGCCGTCATTCGCCACCGCCGGTGAGCCCCGCCGCCGTCGTCCTCCGTCCCCGCCACCTCGGTCACCGCCGGCCAGTCGCCGCCGTCACCTCATCGCCGGCCAGCCGCCGCCGCAGACCCCGCCGCCCGCGCCGCCAGCGGACGCTCCCGCAACCCCGCCGCCTCGGCCGCACCGCCTCGCGCCCCGTGCACGCGCACGTCAGCGCTGACGCCAGCCGCCCGTGACTTTTCGCCTTCCCGTAGACTCCGTCCACCGTGCACCGAGTCTCTGCCCGGTGGGGCCCGCTGGTCAGCCGTACCCCCGTGGACCAAGCCGAGTCAGCCGCCCAGTCAGCAAACCACGTCAGCCCTAGGGCATGCGTGTCCGCCCCGTCAGCGCCACGTCAGCACCCGCCGCTTGCGCCAGCAGCCCAGTCAGCCGTACTGTTCCGTGAGCCGAGTCCACCGTAGACCCAGCTTCCCGTGCGCCCGGTCCACAGCACAGTGCACTTTTCCAATTTTCCCGATTTCCAGAAAATCCAATTTTTCCAAGAGCCCGTTCTCCCTCGTCCTAGCTCCGATTGACCCCGTTCTTTTTTCTAAATTCATCTAAAATTGAGCTCTACCTTTTGGTTCAGGTTTGAAAGTTTTTGGAGTTCATTTGAATTTTATTTGAATTTATTTTGTCTTTTCGTTTCGCTTTCTCTCTCGTTAGATCGCGTGTTCGAGGGAGCGGAAGTTGGATTTGAAGACCAAGAGCCCTCATCTGAGCAAGGCCAAGGCAAGTCGTATTCTTTGATCATGTTGAACCCAGTTTGCAATCTATTATTTAATTATTTTGTTTTAAATTATCATGCATTGCTACTTTATTATAAAACCCTTGTATTGGTAGTTACTGTCCAAATTGATTAATCCCTCCTTGATGATTTGAATACCATGATTCTATTGTCACCATAGGATGGGTAATTATTTAGTGATACAATATTAGTGTCACATGGGTTGTACGCTTAATTTGCTTAGCCGTGCTTATTATTAGTACGTTGGGTCTATCATCACATGTGTAAATTAATCTTGACTTAATGATATACTTGAACGTGGTGGTTAACCACAGTTATAAAATTTGTATGTCATGACATGGGTAGTGTCATGGGCATTGGTTATACAAACTTGCTTTCACTTGGGCGAATGATCGTGCAGTAAAGGGGGTGCAAGTTGCACATTGGGATGTGGATGCTTCGCCTGGGTAGTCTTTAAGGACTTAACTTTGTGCGCCATTGATCTGAGCTTAATCGTGCAAACCACATGTCTAGTATGGGATAGACCTGGCATAATAATTTGTGAAGTCTCCATTTTGGTTTTACTACTGATGTTGTGTGGCGCAAGAGGGGGCAATTATCGACTAGGGGGTTACCCTACTCGACGGCGAATCCTTAGCGAGTGGGATCGGGTGGAGATGGATCATCGTAAAGGCCTTGTTGTGATTTCCTTAAGCTGAGGCTAATCACATCGTGTGGGTACAGTTGTGCAACCTCTGCAGAGTGTAAAACTATTCGAATAGCCGTGTCCTCGGTCATGGACAATGCTCGGTGATTTCACACGAGGGGTAGAGTCTTTATGAAATTCTGGTTTGGTTTGAGATGGGAAGTGAATGGTTAGTTCACTTGTGGTTATGCTCATTTTTCCCTTGGTTATTTACTTAGTGTCTGTTGTTAAATTTGCTTTTCAATCTATTTATTGTATTTACTTTAAATTATTGCTTTATGCAAAATTAACCTTTCAGCTATCCATTGTTAAGCCTTGCATATTATATTGCATTCATTTGTTACAAACGACTTGCTGAGTACCAATGTACTCACGGCTTTATGCCCCTGTTGCTCAGTTGAGGAGGAGGAGTATCATCAGCAGGAGGTTCCAGAAGGAGAGTACTTCGACGTCTTCGCGGATTAGGCTTCGTTCTCCACTCGATAGCCTGTGGGCGTGTCGATTGGCTGATGCGCTTTCTTTTGGATTTCCGCTGCTACTTTCTTTTAAGCCTTTCAGGCTATTAATTGTAAGCTTGGCCATAAGGTCGTACTCTGATGATTATTAATAATATTTGAGTCTTTTCTTAGTAAATCGTGATATGTTCGATATTTCATCTTTGTTTATACTGTGTGCACTAGCGTGATCCTGGACTAGTGCAGAATACACAGGAGAGTCCGGATTTGCATATTCGGGTCTCTACAGAGACAAGAGAAGAAATCAACTGAGTTTATTGAAGACAAACAAGGAATTCTAACCTTTAAAGGGCGATATTGCATACCGAATAAACAAGCACTGAAGGATTTAATACTATCAGAGGCTCACTCCTCACAGTTTTCAATACATCCTGGGGGAACCAAGATGTATAAAGATTTAAAAAGAAGGTTTTGGTGGAGTAACATGAAGAGGGAAATAGCGGACTATGTAGCCAAATGTGATGTCTGCCAACAAGTAAAGGTTAATCACCAGAAGCCTGCGGGTCTACTGCAACCATTACCAATACCTGAATGGAAATGGGACAGTATTGGGATGGATTTTATCACTGGTCTACCTAAGACAAAAGAAGGATATGATGCTATTTGAGTCATCGTGGATCGATTGACTAAAGTAGCACATTTCCTTCCTATCAAGCAGACCTACGGGAAGGATAAGTTGGCAGAGTTATATTTGACCAAGATTGTGGTGTATCATGGAGTTCCAAGCAGGATTGTGTCCGATCGAGGAGCTCAATTTACTTCTATGTTCTGGGAGAAACTGCATGAAGCAATGGGCACAGATTTATCTTTCAGTACTGCCTATCATCCACAAACTGATGGACAGACAGAAAGGACCAATCAGATCCTAGAAGATATGTTGCGAGCCTGTGCTATAGTCTATGGAGCAGCATGGAACACTTGTTTGCCGTTTGCACAGTTCTCCTATAATAATAGCTACCAAGCCAGTATCCAGATGGCCCCATTTGAAGCATTATATGGCCGAGAGTGTAGAACTCCACTAAACTGGACAGAAACAGGAGAACGGCAATGTATTGGACCCCAGATAGCTCAAGACGCGGAAGCTCATGTAAGAATCATTAGAGAGAAGATAAAGATAGCCCAAGACCGTCAGAAAAGCTATGCCGATACCAGAAGAAAAGACTTGAGTTTCGAAGTTGGCGATTACGTATACCTCAAGGTCACACCGTTCAAAATAGTTAAGAGATTTCAGGTCAAAGGAAAGTTAGCACCCAGATATGTTGGGCCATTCCAAATTACAAAAAGAGTGGGAGAAGTAGCATATGAGGTACAATTACCATCCAATATGACCAGAGTACACAACGTATTCCATGTGTCCCAACTCCGAAAGTGTCTGAGGCAACCTACAGAAGAAGTCTCATTGGGAGAAGTTGAACTGTTGGAAGATTTGACATACCCAGAGGAACCTCTACAGATACTTGAGACAACTGAACGACAACTCAGAAACAAGAATGTTAAGTTCTGCCGAGTTCAATGGAAGAATCATACACCAACAGAGTCCACCTGGGAAAAGGAAGCAGAGTTACAAAAAGACTTCCCCGACTTGTTTCCAAGGCCAGAGGAATCTCGAGGACGAGATTCTTCTTAAGGGGGGTAGGTTGAAACACCCCAAATTTTGAGGATTTTTGAAAATTTTTGGAAATTCAAATGGAAAATATAAAACTTGCCCAATTTGGAAAGAAAATGGAAAATACGCTTTCCCTTTTTGCCCCTCCCGCCTTCGTTACGGGCCGGCGCCGCCTGCGCGCCCGCCGCTCAGCCCCCCCTTCCCGAAGTCGCCGACGCCCACGTCGCCGTTTCTCCCCGCCAGCGCGACAGAGGAGACGGCCCCTCCAGCTCAAGCCCGCGAGGGAGTCGGCCCCACGCGCCACAGACGCCGCCCCTGCCCTCCTCCCCGCGTGCGCAGCTCCCGGGCAGGCCGCTGTCCTCTCCGGCGCCAGCGCACGCCTTCCCGTTACTTCTCTCGCTGGGAACTCAGAGAAGCACTTGAGAACGGGGGGAGTCACCGCGCCACCTCGCCCTCTTTCCCTGCCATCAGCCCCAGCTCACCCCCTTTCTCTTCTCCTCGTGCGGGAAAGGCCGCCGAGCCGCCTCCAAGTAGCGCCAGCTGTACACGCCATATAAAGGAATTCCGCTACTGTAGATCGCCGTCCAGCCGCCCCTTCCCCCTCCCCATTCCACCGATTCAGGTCTCGCCGCCTCCACCGCCGCCGATCCCCACCCCTGCGCCGGTGAGCCCTAAATTCCAATTGGGAAATTCACTCCAATCTAGCCCAATTCCGTGCGCCCACGCGTGTGCGTCTAACCCCTAAACACGGTGGAAGTCTCGTCGGGGCCCGAGCGTTCGCCCAGAGGTCGGGCCACGGAGCTCGCCGCCGCCCTAAGGCCGTCACCGTGGCTAGGCCACTCCAGCCCTCCTCGAGCTACACCGCCACCGCCAATGAGTCACCGGGGTCCCGTAGATGGTTAAATAGCCGGCAATCGAGTCGCAGAGCTACCGGACCTCCCCAACGCCGCCGCACACACCATCGCCTTCCCCACTGCCCGCGACCTCCCCTGTCCACCGTACTCCTCCCAAAGGCCCACAAGTGAAATCTACTCACATAGGCGCACCGATTGGCTACAGCCGCTCTCAGGGAGCGCCAACGCCTTCGCCTCCCCGCACCGGAGCCGCGCTCTGTTTTCCCGCCTGAGTCGGGGGCGCGGGAGGAAGACGATGACCCCCGACCGTTGATCGCGCCTCATCCAACCGTCGGCCTCCGTTCAAATCCTGGCCGTCCGCTTCGCGCCTTCGCTCCATCCGAGCGCCCGGATGCGTCGCCCCGCCTCCATCCGCACCGTCGGCAACGCCCACGCATCGCCCATCGACGGACGTATGCCCGCGCCAGCGATGGGCTTCGGCCTGCTCGGCCGAAGGCAGAGCCGGGCCAACAGGCCGGCCAAGCCACGCGGAAGCCGGCCGCCGCCGCTGCACTGTACACACGGGCTGGGCCGCACTGTTCATCGGGGCCGAGCCCGTTACTGTTCAAAATCCCGAAAAATCCAGAAAATGCCCCAAAAATCATAGAAAATTCTAGAAAATCCCCAAAAATACAAAAATACATCATCTGGACCAGAAAATTTAACTGAGTTCAAATCTGGTCTCTGTTCCTCCAAATTCAAATTTATTAAATTTGAATTTTCCTCTTTTGCTAACCCTAATTATCCCCAATCCAAATTTCATCGATTCAAAAATGCCTTTTCTAGCAAAATGTCCATCCGCACACTTCTAAAGTATTTGGTTGAAAATTTAATTTAATTGGCTTTTTTTGAATTGATTACATTGATTTGAGCACATTTTGAGTTGGAACTTATGTTATGATGTTGTGGGTTTACGCTAGCCTCTGACGTAGCTGAAGTCCCAGTTCCGGAGCCGGAGCCGACTGCTCAGATCTACGATATAGTAGAGATTACGGACCAGCAAGGCAAGTCACATGTTTTTGATCATATTGAATCCTATTGAATTATATTATTTATTTAATGTAGTTTCATTATGGATAGTTGCGAACTAATAATTGCTTAAAACAAAGATTTAGAATGGCATGCTATCTAGATAAGCCTACCACTGATAAATAGCCCTGTTTATCTTGATGGCCATATTCACCTTGACAACCTTAGTAAGAAATAATGTATGATATTAAAGTAATCATGATCACCTTATACAACAACTTTGTACTACTAAGGTGTTGGCCGCAGGCCGGTAGGATTTTAAAGCTGATACTAAGGTAAAGATGTGCTGTGGGAAATCACGTGGTGATCTATGCCCACGACTTTACCTTAGAGGAATTAGGACTGGGAAGGATGTGCTGTGGGAAATCACGCGGTGATCTACGCCCATGACCTTGCCCGAGTGAGAGGCTGGTATGGATGGGTGGTGGTAGTGCCAGTGGGCACAGAGGGGGATGTGGTTGGATGCCTCAGGTGAAAAATGTAAGGACGAGAACCTTGTGCCAAGTAAAAGACATAGTCAACGCTCAGGCCACAGGAGTTGACTTGTCAACACTGGTCTAGTAGCTGCTCCATTCAATTGAAACTCTACAGGCTGTGATGACAGGTAGACGGGGAGTTAGGTATGCTGCGGGTACCTAACAACGGTAGTATTCACTCACAAGCGGCTAGAGAAGAGTATGTGTGCAATTGTAGCCGTGACTGAGTGATGCTATCGGGTAGAGTCTATATAAAGAAGGGAGCAGTGAACCGACCTGGCTTTCTTAACTCTGTCGCGGGAGTTAAGGGATCGTGTGGGTAAAGTTGAGCAGCTCTGCAGAGTGTAACAAATGGTATTCGAATACGCCGTGCTTCCGGTTAATGAAGCTGTGTTAATTGGGTGATTCCAGTAACAAGGCATAAGTAGGATTGGAGATGATTTAATGTGATAACTGAGGAATTGATTCTGTTAAACAAAACCCTTGATCTTAAGGAGCAAACATTTTTAAGTTTTGCTTACTTACAAATAAAATTGCATCCACCCACTGTAATACAACCAATATACTCCCATCCTTGGAATACCAAGCATATAGTAAACCAGGGTTTACCCCTGTGACTTGCTGGGTACAGTGGTACTCATGATTTGTTAAATAAAATCCACAGAAGGCCAATACTGGCAGGAGGACGTAGCTGAAGAAGACGCTCCTGAAGACCCCATCTACTTTGAGGAAGATTGGGCTTAGGTTTTAGCCGCGCTCAGGCCGTTGATCCTTTTGTGTGTATATGGTGGTGTATGGGCTTACGCGCCCGCTGTGTACATTAACAACAATATAATATTGTAATAAAGTTGGTACGTTTGCGTAAGCTGGTGCTGTTGTGATGATCACATGTAACCCTAGAACGTCATAACTGTACATTCCGTACGGTTGCGATGTTCCGTACCGTCTCCAGAAATGGGGGCGTTACAGAGTGGTATCAGAGCAGGCTTGCTTGACTGTAGGTTGAACCCTAAGAGTTAATAGGAGAGTCTAGTTTTGACAAAACCTAATTGGGAAAAGAAAATAAAAGGTTTTATATAAAGTATAAGAAATGTTAAGATTATAGTGTTTCTTAAATGCTATCTTCCTTGCTTTAAATAAATTACAGTTTAAGTTTAGTAATGGTAAATATTTTGCACCTTCTAATATTCAAAAATGTTTGTTTCAGCAGATGGTCCACTTTGTCCACTCGGACCCCACTAGGTTGGAGGGATGGCCCAGTTGGTTGTGGGCCATGCAGCGGTCCCTAGGCGCTGGTAACTGGCACAAGCCAGTTTTCCACTCCGTGTCCCGCCATGCGCCAGACGACAGTGTCGCCTGGAAGGCATGGGTGGACCTCGTTCCTCTACCTGTCCGTCCGGACAGGGAGAGGAGGTTCTTCGGTCGGAGGACCGAGGAATGGGACGCGGTTCAGGACGCGGCTAGGAATGCCGTGCTTCACCTACGACACTACTACGACCCCGAGTTCGACGAGACCGTCTACGACTTGGTGCCACAGCGAGTTCCCAGGGATGGGGCCTACTTGACCCCAGATCCCAGGGAGACAGATGATCCTCGTCTTCACGTAGCCGCGCGATACATTGTCCATCAGGAGACGATGTACTCGCGGGCGATCCAGGAGTCTTTTGCACTGAGAGGGCAGTTACGTCATGCACAGAGAGAGCTACATGAGATACAGCAGGAACTCTATCGGAGGAATCTGGTAGAGGAAGGGGAGCTATCCGCCTGTGATGAGTCCCCTGATGTTCCTGCAGCACTAGTTCCTCTCCAGCCTCTTGTGGCTCCAGTGGTTCCCGTGTATTCGGTGATTCCCGTTGGCATGGATGTGCCAGGTCCATCCCGCCCACGTGGGGATCCCGATGCACCCGGGCCTTCACAGCGTCGACGTCGCATGACCGCTCCGGAGTATCGCTCCTTGTTCCAGCCCGCGGGTGCTCCAGCACCACCAGCTGGGAATGAGGAGGACCCCGAGGAGGTCGTGCGCTACACTGACAGTTTCAATCATTTCTTGAAACTGTTTTGAGACAGATTCAAGTTCAGCAGTTAATCTAGGACAATTCAAACATGAATCAATAGGCTCAAGTAAAGAAGCACGCAACTCAGCAATCTTGTGATCTGCCCGTTTTAGGTTCATCTTTAAATTATTGCAATTTTCACAAGACTCGGGCAGATCAAGGAGCATGGCATAAGGTCCTCTAGTAGCAATGTCCTTAACCTCACATGAGGTGGGAGAAGTAGTCTCATCAGTAGTAAGTAGGGTAACAGCCATCCTACTCAACTCTAACTCAGCAAGCAGACTAACATTCTCCACCTTAATAGAATCAAGCTCGGAGGACACACTATCATGCGAAGTCCTTAACTTCTCCAAATCACCCAGCAAAGCACAACATGTATCACAGTCGTCACGGGAGGGAGCAGATGTAAGAGAAGTAAGCTCCCGTGACAGTCTATCTACTTCCTTCTCTAACTCGGTACACCTAGTCCTAGCTCTAGCATGAAAACCTCCTAGCTTAAGGAAAGCTTCATTAAGTTGGTCATAGGAGGGACATACCTCGTCCGAGTCGGAGTACAGCTCGCTGTCGCTGAGTTCGCCCTCGAGGGCCATGAAGCACATGCCGGAGAAGTCGTCGCCGCTCTTGGGATCTTGGTCACCCGTCCCGTCGTCGTCGCTCCATCCCTCCACCTCGCTGAGGTCGAGGTCATCGAAGGCGGTGAGGACGCGGTGAAACAGCTTCTTGGCCTTCCCGAAGTCGCGAAACTTCTTCTTTCCCGGCGTCTGAGCTGGAGGCTTTTTGTTGCGGTTCTTGTCGGTGTAGTTGATCTTGCCCGAACCGCCGTAGTCATTCTTGCCCTTCTCCAGCTTGGGGCAGTTTGCCCGAATGTGGTTGGGGCCACCACACTCGAAGCAAATCACGGGTCCTCCTCTCTTTCTGTCTCTCCTACCCTTGTAGGCATGGGAAAACCTTCGGGCTAGGAGGGCCAGCTGGTCATCCGCAAGCTGCTCTAACTGATCATCAGTTATGTCACAGAGAGCAGCAAGGGAGAATCCGCAAGTAGACTCAGAAGAACCGGAAGCCAACGTGGGATCGGTGACTAGGGCCATCGACTGTGACTTCGACTTGCGAGAGACAATGTCAATCTCGTGAGTCTTGAGGCGCGAGTACAGCGCATCAAGAGTCAAAGTCGAGAGGTCCGTGGTGTCCTTGATGGTAGTCACCTTCATCTCCCAAACACGAAGGTCGAGTGCAGCGAGCATCTGTCGAGCGTTATCCGAGTCGGGGTATGTGAGACCGACCGCTCGGAGGTTGCTCAGAATCTTATGAAAACGCGCAAAACACTCATCCAAAGACTCACCAGCAAGCATCTCAAATTTGTTGTAGTCACGCTTGAACTGGTCCTGTCGCACCGTCTTAATCTGGGTGGTGCCCTCATGGTATGCATCGAGGGTCTCCCAGATATCGAAGGCGGACGAAAGATGAGATATGCGGTCAAACTCGCTACGGCTCAGGCCCTGGATTATGATGTTCCTTGCCTTAGCGTTTGCCTCAACATCATGCATATTTCCAGCATTAATGTTCTCATCGGCAGGAACAACAAATCTGACCTTCACCTTCCGCCAAATGGCATACCCCTGAGCCTGGATGTATGTTTCCATTCGGCTCTTCCAGAAGGGGTAATCCAGGCCATCAAAGATGGGAGGCTTGGTCGAGTACTTGTCCGTCGCCATGGCTCTTGAGACCGGTTAAGATCTATTGAAAAGAGCTAACCGGCTCTGATACCAATTGTAGGACCGAAATGGCGACAGAGGGGGGGTGAATGTCGATCTCTAAAAATCGCCCCCAACAAATATCTTCTTCTCCAATCGCTATGGGAGCTATGAAGGTAGAAGACCAGTGCTCACAAGACACCCCAGCAGCAGGAAAAACACAAATACAGAGACCAGCAAACGAGAAAAATCAAATCGGGAAAATTCTGGCCTCAAGCGGTAGTACCTCTCCCGGAGCGGTAGTACCTCTGAGCGGTAGTACCTCTCCCGGAGCGGTAGTACCTCTTACCGTTCGGACTGTCCGAACGTCTCATCGCTCCCGATCGGAATGGTCCGAACATGAGCGGTAGTTCCGCTGAGCCGAGCGGTAGTACCTCTTGAGAAAAACAGCAAACAGGAATTTCTGAAAACTGAGAGATTCGCAATGATTCTTGGATTCTTGGCTTGGGAAACTTTGAGGATAGCTAGGGAACACTCCCAGAAGACTAAGCCAAAAGTCAATAACAAGAAATCCACTCCAAGAATCAAGAATTTCAGATTTGGGTAAAAATCTGAAATCTTGCAAGAACCGAGCCAAAAACCAAATAACTCCCCAACCGTTGATCCTTTGGCTATGAAATTTTGAGGGAAGCTAATTAATAGCCTCTGGACTCTTCATACCAAATTTCAAGCCATCTTAACAAGGGAATCAAGAGCAGCTCCAAAACCCTAGAAACTGAGTTCATGAACAGAGGAAGGCCAAAACTGAAATCTGAGAATTAAACCAAGTTTGCTCTTCGGGAAATCGATCAAATGATCTTGTGGCACTAACCCATCATAGAGCAACCCATTTTGGGCCTTCCCAACAAGCAAGAACTCAAAAATCAAACAGCTCAGAAATCAACCAAAAGGAGCAACGAAGAACAGAGAGAGCACGAACAGAGAAAATGAAACTTCAGATTTCCATTCATTGAACCAAAAGGAATACAGAGGAGTCCCGATGACACGATTGAATACAGAGGAATGATTACAAGACTCTCAATCCATCTCCTCACTCTCTCAATGCTCAACCATGAATGCTTGGAAGGGATAAACACTCACTGTTCTATCTAGAACCCATCGATGAAGGACAGAGGGAGCACGACTCTGCCTCTCCAACCACTAAAGACTAAAGGAAAACCACCTCCTAAAGCCTCTTTTGACTAGGGCTAACCCTAATTCCCTCCAAGTGCTCAAGGAGGGCATGCAGCCCCTCCTCTCCTTTTATAGCGCTTGGCTAACGGGTCTCCGCCCCGTTACGCCCGCTATATCCAACGGAGCCCGCTCCCGCTTGTGCAGCCTTGCGAATTTCCCGATTCGCCCCTCCTGCACCTTCCGGGAAGCTTCCGCGCCCCTTGCCTCGCACGCCTCGCAACCACCTCGAGTCCACGTCGTCTTCGACACATCCCGACCGTTCTGACCTCAGCGCCACCTGCGCCTAGTCCGGTCCACCGTGTCTCGCCACGACTCCAACTCGACGTCCTGCAGTCACACAGACAAGAAAACACGTCAAATAGCACCGCTCGATACATGAAAGCGTAAATACCATCACACTTACCACAGATGAAGTCCAAACCTGTCGAAAACAAGAATAGGCATCCTAAACCCATACGACCAAGTTTGACCAAAGTCCGACCTAGCCCATTGCACCCTGCAACGACATGGTCCGACCACATAATCCAAACTCGACTATCCTAAACCTTTGTCAATTACTCATCATTCACATGGAGTCACGACCACATGGTCTCTCACGTGACTGAGTGATGCTATCGGGTAGAGTCTATATAAAGAAGGGAGCAGTGAACCGACCTGGCTTTCTTAACTCTGTCGCGGGAGTTAAGGGATCGTGTGGGTAAAGTTGAGCAGCTCTGCAGAGTGTAACAAATGGTATTCGAATACGCCGTGCTTCCGGTTAATGAAGCTGTGTTAATTGGGTGATTCCAGTAACAAGGCATAAGTAGGATTGGAGATGATTTAATGTGATAACTGAGGAATTGATTCTGTTAAACAAAACCCTTGATCTTAAGGAGCAAACATTTTTAAGTTTTGCTTACTTACAAATAAAATTGCATCCACCCACTGTAATACAACCAATATACTCCCATCCTTGGAATACCAAGCATATAGTAAACCAGGGTTTACCCCTGTGACTTGCTGGGTACAGTGGTACTCATGATTTGTTAAATAAAATCCACAGAAGGCCAATACTGGCAGGAGGACGTAGCTGAAGAAGACGCTCCTGAAGACCCCATCTACTTTGAGGAAGATTGGGCTTAGGTTTTAGCCGCGCTCAGGCCGTTGATCCTTTTGTGTGTATATGGTGGTGTATGGGCTTACGCGCCCGCTGTGTACATTAACAACAATATAATATTGTAATAAAGTTGGTACGTTTGCGTAAGCTGGTGCTGTTGTGATGATCACATGTAACCCTAGAACGTCATAACTGTACATTCCGTACGGTTGCGATGTTCCGTACCGTCTCCAGAAATGGGGGCGTTACATTATATTGCTCCAAATCCCGATCTCTCTATTCCTCTTCCATTCCCTACAAAATGCCTTACTTTTATTTCACCATATACAATGCTCTTTGGGACTGGCATTGGTTACTTGTCCCAATTAGGGATCTAAGCCTAGGTAAATTTGAAATTAGTTACTGACTTCGCGTGGCATCTGATCTTGAAATTTAACTACTAGCTAGCTAGCTCATTGTCAACTATCTATCCAGCCATTCGAATTATCACTTGTGGATACAAGTGTAGCATTTCAGTATGATACCAGATGTATGACCAATCAACAATAGTGATATCATCTGGATCTATATCATGATTGATCATAGAAGACTAGATATAGTCTACAGATAACTACTTCTGGTTCAAAATAGACGACGTTCTAGCACTATGCATGTATATAGAGAGAGAGTGAGGCTAGGAAAATATGATGATATCGTTAAGTGAGAAATATATGCATAGTCTCTCCTTTTTGGTTTTTGTCTTCTCTGAAAGTCACTATAAATATGACAACTTCTTGAAGCGGATTTTCAAACAGCTCTTGAGCTCAAAATCATTGTGCGCTGTCTACGTCAGAGCCTTCATCGTTCGTTGCCGTCTCGAAAAACACAGATAAGAGTCATGAGCCGTAGCTCAAAAGAACATGGCTACACTATTCGGTTGTAACTTGTAATTCAACTAACATTGATTCAACCTCGAAAATTTAATCATTTAGAAAAAGGATATGCCCCCGGATAAATTGAAGAAAAACAAATACCGGATTTTGATCTCTCTCCGCGCGCACGCGCGTCAACATCTGTGTATGAATGTATCCTGTAAGTGCTACATGCACATTGCTCAAGGTCACATAGGGAACCAAAGCGACGTAGAGACACGGTCATAGCTATGGAAGGACATGAAAACTTCCACGTACGCATGCATGGCGTTCGAGATCTACCTTGTGTTCACGCAAGATATATCGCCGAACTAGGCAGCAATTCGTTGAACACTACTACACACAACGATCGGGTGGTAATTAAGCCAGTCATCCTGTGTTACATGAACGTGAATTAAACTATTTCACGTGAAATTCATGTATTTCAAATGGCGCCTTAATCGTGCATGGAAATAATCATAGCCTGGCATTTCTTACAAACGACAAAGCGGAAATGAATACACGGTTCTTTTTGTCAGGATTGTAATGACACAGCAAAACTTAGAAGGGTGTTAAATGTTAAAATGTTATAAGAGACCACTCTATGGCGGTTGATAAATGTTAAAATGTTACATATAAACATTGAAACATACAAATTTATATAGCATGACGAGTCATATATATATTTATCTTAATATATATGTTTGCAATTAATTTAATCGATAGGAGTTACTGTTGTTGATCGAAATAGCTAAGCAAAAATCTAACCTTCTAAAGTCATGCATGCATGCTTGACAAGAAGCTGACTGATCCTGATGTCGATCAACTGGAAAGAGTGGTAGGAACGAATGATATGAAAACAGCGTCATTGACTTATTTCCGTGTTACTTTATTGATCTACTCGAAGTTCCATACTTTCATATGCTGGTTAGTGATCTGACCAAACTTGATTGTTTCTCTTATTGTTGGCTGAAGGGATTCTTACGCTATCTAATGCGCTCGTTCCGATGCACGAAATGGCTCTTTACAGGTACCTGGTCAACCACGGACGTTGAGCTAGCTAGCTAGTTAATTAGATTACATATATGATCAGATTTAATTTGTTTTTCTTTTCAGACTTCAGATAGGTGCATTGATCCAAAGCAGGTTAAAAAGATCGTAAATTGAATTTGCTTGGTTTAATTAAATAGCCTCTCGTAGCGAAACTAGAAAATGGCGACAAAGGTGGGGGGGGGGGGGGGGATACTGCAGCCTATGTGGAGGACGAATGTAGAAAGGGGGGGGGGGAATGGGCCAAGAGCAATGGAGAGATGGGGACAGGATGGCAAAGGAAGGCAGGGAAGAATGAGTGGTAAGGTGGGTCCCACGTGTTGATTATACTGACAAATGGGTTCAACTCGTCATGTTCCATTATATTTTGTGTGATTAGATGGAAATATAGATTATTGAAACATTTACCAAATTACTAGTAAGTGTGCACGTGGAATTCACGTCAAAAGCATAAATTATATGTCCAGAAATGAAATGTAAATTTTGCTCCATACCTTATGATTGAATTTATTATCTGTCATGTAGTCAGGTACACCTTATGACAGACAGCCAAGAAATTCTGTCATGTTCATGAACGAATATAATAGGTATGCTAGACCAGAGGTCGAGGAACTGGACCCCTAGCGAAGTGTGGTCACTTTTGGCACACTATGGCAGAGAAATTCCTCCTTTGCTCCCTCTCCTGCGAAATTCCCCCATTGGCCCCACACGCGCACGCCTACCTAGTTGCAGTCGATAGTCGTAAGCTACAGTAATTGGTCGGTAGTCATAAGCTACAGTAACTTGTATGTAGTCGTAAGCTACAGTAATTGGTCGGAGAAGCGGTCGAAGTGCCGTGATTGGAGAAGCTGTCGAACGACCGTGGTCGGAGAAGCGTTCAAAGCACCGTGGTCAATACGCCATGGTCGAAGTCCCATGGTCGATGCCGTGGTTAACATCCCGTGGTCGAAATCCTGTGGTTGGTGTCCTGTGGTCGAGGTGCTGTCCTGGAAGTCCTGTGGTTGAGGCGACGTGGTCGAAGCGCTGTGGTCGACATGCCGTGGTCGGAGGACTATAGTCAGAGAAGCAGTCGAAGTGCCGTAGTCAAATAAGCAGTCGAAGTCCCATGGTCGAGGCACCGTGGTCGAAATGCCGTGGTCGGAGTCCTGGGGTCAACATGCTGTGGTCAGAGGACCGTGGACAGAGAAGTGGTTGAAGCGCCATGGTCGGAGAAGCAGTTAAAGCGCCATGGTTAGAGAAGCAGTCGAAGTGCCGTGGTCAGAGAAGCGCTCGAAGGGCCGTGGTTGAAGAAGCGGTCAAAGCGCTGTGATCGAAGGACCGTGGTCAACACGCCATGGTCGACGTCCCGTGGTTGAAGTGCCATGGTGGACACACTGTCTTGGAGGTCCCATGGTCGAGGCAACGTGGTCAAGGCGATGTGGTCGACGTGGCGTGGCTGGAGAAACGGTCGAAGGGCCGTGGTCAAAGAAGTAGTCGAAGTCCCATGGTCCAAGCACTGTGGTTAGAGTCCTAGGGTTGACGCAACATGGTTAAAGTCCTAGGGTCAACGCATCATGGTTAGAGGACAGTGGTCAGAGAAGCGGTCGATGTGTCATGGTCGCAGTCCAGTGGTCAACGCTTTGTGGTCAAAATGCCATGGTCAGATAAGCGATCGATGTATCGTGGTCGACGCACCATGGTCGAAGTGCCATGGTCAGAGAAGCAGTCGATGTGCCATGTTTGAAGTGTCGAAGTGGCATGGTTAAAGTGCAATGGTCGAGGCACTGTGGACCAAGTCCCATAGTTGAGGATCCATGGTTGACACATTGAGGTCAAAGTCCTGTGGTCGAGAAGTGGTTGGAGTGCCATGGTCGGAAAAGCGGTCGAAGGGCCGTGGTCGGAGAAGCGGTTGAAGTGTCGTGGTCGAAGGACCGTGGTCAATGTTCTGTGGTCAAAGTCCCATGGTCGAAGGACCGTGGTCAATGTGCCATGGTCGACATCCCGTGGTCGAAGTGCCATAGTAGACACGCTGTCCTAGAAGTCCCGTGGTCGAGACGACGTGGTTGGAGAAGCGGTCGAAGGGCCGTGGTTGAAGAAGCGGTCGAAGTCCCATGGTCGAGGAGCCGTGGTTAGAGTCCTGGGGTCGACGCAACGTGGTCGAAGTCCTGGGGTCGACACGTCATGGTCGGAGAAGCAGTCAATGTGTCATGGTCCCAGTCTAGTGGTCAACGCTCCGTGGTTGAAATGCCATGGTCAGAGAAGCGATCGATGTGTCATGGTCGATGCATCATGGTCAAAGTGTCGTAGTCAGAGAAGTAGTCGATGTGCCATGGTTGAAGCACCATGGTCGAGGCACCGCGGACCAAGTCCCGTAGTCAAGGAGCCATGGTCGAAGTCCCGTGGTCAAGAAGCGGTTGAAGTGCTGTGGTCGGAGAAGAGGTTGAAGGGCCATTGTCGAAGAAGCGGTCGAAGTGCCGTGGTTGAAGCACCACGATCAAGGGGTCGTGGTCCCAGCCCTGTGGTCAAGGAGCCATGGTCAAAGTCCTGTGGTCAGAGAAGTGGTCAAAGTGGTGTGGTTGAGAAGCAGTTGAAGTGGCGTGATTGGAGAAACGGTCGAAGTGCCGTGGTTGGAGAAGCGATTGACGTGCCATGGTCAGAGAAGTGGTCGAAGTTTCGTGGTTAGAGAAGCGGTCGAATGCCGTTGTCGGAGAAGAAGTTGAAGTGCCGTTGTCGAAGAAGTGGTTGAAGTGCCATGGTCGAAGCACCATGGTCGAGGTGCCGTGGTCCCAGTCTCGTGGTCGAGGAGCCGTGGTTGAAGTCCTGTGGTCGGAGAGGTGATCGAAGTAGCGTGGTTGAGAAGCAGTCAAAGTGTCGTGGCAGAGAAGTGGTCGAAGGATTGTGGTCAGAGAAGTAGTAGAAAGACCATGGTCGGAGAAGCAATCGAAGTACCGTGGTCGAGGCACCGTGGACCAAGTCCCGTGGTTGAGGAGCCATGGTCAAAGTCCCATGATTGCCGTGGTCAAAAAAGTGGTCAAAGTGTCATGGTCAAAGAAGCGATCGAAGTGCCATGGTCAGAGAAGTGGTCGAAGGACAATGGTCGAGGCGTTGTGGTCGAGGTGGCATTGTCGAAGTCCAGTGGGGGACGAGCTGTGGTCGAACTCCTATGGTCGATGAGCCGTGGTCGAAGTCCCATAGTCGAAGAACTGTGGTCGAACTCCCGTGGTCGACGCACCATGGTTGAACTCCCGTTGTCGAGCTTTTTTCCACAATCAACTAATTCAAGAAGATAGAGGATGGCATCACAGACCTTCTCTTCATCGAGGCATGGATGTGTTGTGCTGGCGTAGTGAGTCACGGTCGGTGTCGGGCTGGAGGGTGGGGGTCAAAGATTTTGATAACGGCAGGCATTGAAGATGTCGACAACGGTAGCAGGAGTCGAGTGGGGCGGAGTGCAGCGGTGCGGAGAAGCATGGGGCGGTGCGGAGAAGCATGGGTTGGTGCAAGAGCTAAGGGGGGAGGAGCGGTGGTGCGGGGGCAGAGGGGGAGGAGTGGCGGTGCAGGGGCGGGGCGGAGCGGGAGTGGAAGGGGGCGGAGTGGTGGGGGAAGGAGCATGGGGCGAAGTGGGAGTGGAGCGGTGGAGCATAGGGGTTGGGCGGAGCAGGGGGCGTCGCGGGCGTGGGGGAGCATTGGGGGCATCACTGATGGATATATTGCAGGAGTGATGCGGGGGTGTGATTGCGGGAAGGGGGAGGAGGTGGGTTGGTGTGGCGCGCGACGGTATTGGCAGAACCTATTTGCAATTGTGGACGTTGGATGAACTGAATAAATGGTGTAGATATTCAGATGGCAAGACCAACTTGTAATGTTAGCCGTTGGATTATGTTGATATAACGATTAGGAGAGGAGGGTATTAATGTAGTTGGGTAACAAATTGGTTTAATTAAATTGGTGCTTTTTATATTAGTATAAATATGTAGTTTATCAAAATAAAACTTAAATGTGTCTCTGTCTAGTAGTTTTGACAAACTATTTATATTTTTTCCTTGCATAAAAAACGTTACTGTATCTTTTTTATGTGTTCATCTCACCTATCTAGTGCTACGATCACGCTCCATCAATCCATGTTCACGAGCTTTTTCATTTGTGAACGTAGGTGTGCTGCCCCCGCCCCACACACCTATATATATAGAAAGCATCTTTTCTACTCTCAGATGTAATTACACCGTATATCGTATCTTATAATATAGGAAGTATCTTGTGTAACGGAGGGTATGTACGTGTAGTATACGAATATTTTAGACAATCTAGGTGGTATAAACAATTTTTCAGATGTGGTATGTATATTTTTTCGACATACTCCTTTTTATGTGCGTATATGAAGGGATTTACAAAATACGCTAAAAACTATGGACTCCCTTGCAATTTTTTCATGTGGTTCACATTGGAGTATCTTAAGTATACGAGTATATCTAAAGTAATAAAGGAGTATTTCAAGTTTGTTTAGGTGGTATATTAAAGGTGGGTGTAATTACACCTAGGAGTAAAAGATATTTTTCTTATATATCTATTATAAATATATCTCCAAAACACAAATAAACAATCGGGGCTCGGTTTATTTCTTCCATTTCTTTTCGCTTAATAAAAGCTTATTTTGAACGGATCACGCAATGACAAATTACATTCTCATCCTTCGCATCAAGCCAGGATTTCCCTTTCCCAAATTCTCTCCAACTACCACACTCGTGTGATCAATCTCTTTCTATATTTTTCTTGTCCCCAGTTGCTCACTGACGCATGAACACAACAAATAACTATAAATCTAGCTAATTAATTAGCAGCTTAGCCTCTTAGTTTGACTGTGGAATCTCAGCTACCTCCGAAGACGATATAATGATCGATAGTCATGGGTCGCAAGTCAGGATGTTGTAGGGCATCCATTGTTCTTGCACATGACTATTATTATTTAGTTATGTAAATGGAAATACATATATCCAATTATCTGATGAATAAATAGGACAATAGAATACAAATAATGCACGTAAATACATTTTTTCATCAAAATAGTTTTTCTGTTCCGCTCCAGCTGAATTAAGGGAGCATTACTAGTAATTTCGCAGTGGTTGAGGTGCAATGTGGAGATCAGGGTTAATTCTATTACCTGGTGGTAACCGACTAGTTACCGCCGGTTATGGAAAATTTTAGACTGTTGATTTTTATAATACTTGTTGGCAATGTGGTTATGGTTGCTAGAACTGATGTTATTTGTGAGGAATATAATATTAAAAGCTTGAAGAAACAATGAAACACTACTACAGAAAGGGTCATCACAGACGGTTCCAAAACGTCATCACAGACAATTTTGTGAACCGTCTGAATTTATGGGTCAGTGATAATACGAGGTCATCACAGACGGTTTTCGAACCGTCTGTGGTGCAAATATCACAGACGGTTTTTAACTAAAAACCGTCTGTGATATCTAGTTATCACAGACGGTTTTTAAATAAAAACCGTCTGTGATATATCAACTATCACAGACGGTTTTTAGTTAAAAATCGTATGTGATATATCACCTATCACAGACTGAAAACCGTCTGTGATATTCCCTTCTACCCCTAAATCTATTCCTGTTTATTGGCTAGCCTCAGGAAATGCTAGCCATGCCCTCTGAAACAAGCAGATATACATACAATTTCTGACAAACATACAACATCCAATTCACATACAAACATACAACATCCAATTCACATCGCACTTCATTTGACGAACATAAAACATCCATTTGACAAACATAAAACATCAATTTCGCAAATCAATTAATTGAAATGAAATAACATATCCATTAACAAATATACAATTACAAAAGATATACGTTGCATTTCCACTTAGATGGTAACATTGCATTTTTATTGCTCTATCAGTTCGGAATCGAGGTCTCGCGAAAGAAACAGAGCCATAATCAACGAACTTTGTCAGGCTGCACAAGCAATACTTGGATGGTGCATGATTGTCATCCAAGTATTGCTTGTGCAGCCTGACAAAGTTCATTGATTATGCACTGTTCCTTTCGCGAGACCTCGATTCCGGAGTGATAAGAGCAATAAAAAATCATGGTGCGCAGTGGAACTTTCCAGCTGGGTTTATGACGTTAGCCACCAGAAAGTACGCCATCTCTCCTCGAATGTGTGAAAGGTCGGGTTGTTTCAATGCAGTTGATGGGATGAACGCAGCCTGTCGATAGGAATATCAATGTGCGTATATATATAACGTGATAAGTATGAAGTAATTATGGGAAGATTGACAAACCTTGGAATTGGTGATCCTCGAGGAATCGAGGAGTAGTTCCATATGGTGGCAAACGTAGAATCCACATGTGTTGCCCGGATGCTGCTGGTGGCACTGCAAAAAATGCAATGTGTTAATTCAAGAGGCATTAGTACCAACTGTTGCATAGGATTAATTAATGTGTAATAGCGAATACCTTAAAATCTCGAGCATGTGTCAGGCCTTTGGCCCCTTGCTTCGAGTCACCTCCTATTGCAATGTACATCGCGAACGCCCTACGTGATTCGAAAAAGTTAACCTTAGTCATTCGGAAGGAAAGAAAAAGTACAATATAGGTACGTATGGAGAAAATGTACTTACCTATCGATTACTTGGCTGACAACTGTGAAGTCCATTTTATTCCTACTTAGGGAATCAAGGTAATATACCTTGTTCCATTTTGGTACAATTACTATTAAAACCCAATGATAGTTCTGATGGAAGGGCATAAGTACATATTCCTTATTGCGGTATTGCAGCAGTGCTGCTGCAATGTACCTCTCGACGACGGATGACTCCTCGTCGATGGTACTCCTAGCGACCAAGTGTGAGTCCAAGAAACCAACTGACGATGATTTGGTTTCTCTAGCTCTAGTCAGCATGTGTCTATACATATACACACGAAAGCAACAAATTATATATGATATTTATCGGTATGACATGAACGGAGACTGTGATTGTACACACTTACAGCGTCCAGCATCGCATGAGTGAGACATCAAGAGTGTTGAGCATGAAAAGATCGAATAAATCGTTAAAGGCGACCACGAAGACACTCTTGAAGAGTGTGATGTAAGTCATCCGGCGCGAATTTGATAGTGACACTTGAGATCCGTTCTCCCTCTGGCTTATTGGATTGCTCCATATACCACTTGCTATTGCAGGCAACTATATGCTAGGGGTTGGAGGACCTTGCGCTCGAGCAACGGCTGGCCAAGCACGAATTTGCGGGCCAATGGCAGGTACGGGATATCATCATTGGTCTTCTTTGCTTTGCCCTTGCTGCCTCGGCTGTAGGTCGACTTAATGGCAGTCGACTGTAAAGGTAGCTGCGGTGCAAGTTGCTCTGGCGAGAATAGCACCTGTGGAGATAGCACCGGTGCAGCTAGCGGTGGTGGAGACAAGTCTTGTAGTGGAAATGGCACCAGTGCATGTTGTTGTGGTTCGCACTGCCCTTCTGGTCCTGCCACCGGTGAAGAAGCCTCCAGGGAGATGTCGCTTTTGGGCCACTGGATGAATGTTCCAATGGCCTGCCCTAGAGTCACGATCTTGTCGTTGGGGGGCTTTGGTAGCGGGACGACCTTAAAATTGACATGCACACCATCCACATTAACTTTTGCGAAGCCTGGCGCTAAAGCTTGACCGTGCAGCATGGCCCCGATACCAGACGGATATGCCTGGGCCCAAGCAGCGTGCAAGGGAACGGAGGCATATCTCACTTGGAGTCTGCACTTCGTAGGCTCCTATATAACGATACAAAATTAGCTAGTCGAATAGGCTTATCAATGGAGCAAGCATTCGAGAGATAATAATTATTACCAGGATGTCGTCGACAGGAAATCTGGCATCGGGTTGCGTCGGATTGGACGCGCAACTACTCGGACGGTTGTGCGGGCTAGCTAGCACAGGAGCGGTGGCGGCGGCCTGCTGACTTTCTGTATGTTTCCGCACCTCATCTCTAACTACATCAGCTAGCTCACCCATTAGCTCCTCTCTAAGAGATGCCTTGATCTCTTCTCGTAGCCGTGCGTCACGCTCGGCTTTGTTTCTCTTCCTGCGCCGATACATGTCGGAGTCATCTTGGAAACCATGTCTCCAAGGAACGTAAAGGCCAAGGCCTCTCGTACGGCCCGGGTGCTCCTTGTTTCCCAGGGCCGCGGAGAGCCTATCATTCTCCCTTGTTCTCTGGAATGATCCCAGGGTAGTTTCAAAACTCAGCTCTTCCTGCAAGAGCACGACATGTCATTTCACTTCGTACGAAGTTGTGGAATAATTACAAGCTACGTAGTTCGATCGATATCTTACCAGGCGCTGGGACACTTGCTAGTCTGCAGGGTTTCGAAAGGAGATGTCCCTCGATGTCGTTGTGGATGACCTCGCTCTAATCCAATTTCGAGCGCGCTCATCCGAGATATTGGCAAATGGCGGGGCGATGTCCTGCAGGGCTGCCTGGTCGTCCTCGCTCCTCCACTGCGGGATTTTACCCGCATACCTAGCTGTGCCAAGTCTGTGGGGTGTGTGTTTTTTGCCTAGAGGGCCTTGTGCACCGCACTTGTACTTTTGAAATCTTCGGTTGTCTTCGAAGCCTTGAACTCTTCCCATTGTGGTTCCAGGAATGGGTATTTATGAAAGGGCGTTTCGTCTTTCTCCATGTAGTCCTTGACAAGTTTGCTCTTGAAGTTCTTCCATGCTTTGCACACCCCTAGCAAGGCTTGTCGTTGCACGACGTCTTGGTGTTCTTCTGGGATCTCGAACGATGCCAAAATTTCTGTCAGCAGCTCTCTTTTCCGAGTCGCTGGCACGTCCTTCCACGAATTGAATGTGATCTCAATTCGTTCTCATGCAACGATTCCGATCATGCTTTTCCATGCGCTTACTGCTGTGTGAGAAAGGAGAGGGACCCCAGATACATCGACCTGTGTGATGGTAAAGCGGCCCTCAGGCTTCTTCGATAGCCCTCTTCCTTGGCATCTTGATTTTGAAGCGGACGCCTCCGGCGATGGTGTTGAAGAATGCGCAGATGACATGTTGCTCAATTTGTGGGTCTATAAGGATAAGATAAGAAAGTGCCATACCATAAGATAAGAAAGTGATCATATTGATTGGTTCCAACTATAACCTTTAGCTAGATAGTTTACATAAAAATAGATGTTTGTACATTGATTGGTTAGAACAAAGAACATACATTTGATGCTCAATGTTTGGAAGAGAGGAGAGGAGTAGAGGGGAGGGGGAGAAGGGAGGAGGTGATGTGGACAGAGAAAGGGGGTGATGTGCCTATCTTAGCACCTAATACTATATACTAACACTCACAAAACATATTGAAGTTGACAGATGAGGCATAACCATATTTCTTAGTTTAATTCCCGCAATTATTATAATAGCACAAGCATGATAAACATGGCATATAAATGACTTAGCTAATATATCAGCATGTGAATCAATTAAGTCATTCCAAAAGTAACATATACTCAACATAGATGTCACATATATGTACAACATTTGCATGATGACAAGAAAACATGAGAATCTACATGATAATCTCATTGAACCCTTAACATATATGTTTAAATCTAGCATATGTTCAACAGATTGAAGTGAATTAGGTGCTCTCAGAACAGAGTTACGCAAGATTGCAAATCTTGGCCTTCTCATGCTAATATCAAGACTCTTCATAATTAATCTAATACCAGAAATCAGGATTTGAGCTCATAGCTATGTTTTCTACTGTCACCACTGATCAAACTAGAGTACTGCACAGCAAGGACTAGAGTACATGCAGCATCTAATATAAAAGGAACCTCCTTTGAGACAACTAGAGTACTGCACAGCAAGGACTTAAGTGCACATGAACAAACCTAAACAGCCGAAAGTCTGCAAGGATATAGACAGTATAAGACTAATCACTAGAGCTCAAAATCCTTATCTCGTTATCAAGATCTATTCAGTCTTTGATTAGTTCATCACAGAGCAATCACCAAACCCACACACATAGTCTTTGAAGTTGACAGATGAGGCGGCGGTGAAACTCACAGATGCGAGGAGGCGGTGGCGAGGGCTCGAGGGGGCGGCGGCGGCGACGGCTCGAGGAGGCGGTGGCGATAGCTCGGGGAGGTGGCCGGCGAGGGCTCGAGGGAGGCGGCGGCGACGGCTCGGGGAGGCAGATCGGGATTTAGATGTAGAATAACTGCAGAATACACAGAAAACCCTAGCTAGATGGTATATATAGGGGATTATTACAGACGGTTCTACACTTAGAACCGTCTGTGATATCAATATCACAGACGGTTTTAAGTTTAAAACCGTCTGTGATATTGATATCACAGATGGTTCTATGTTTAGAACCGTCTGAGATAGTAGGCTTATCACAGACGGTTCTAAACTTAGAACCGTTTGTGATATTGATATCACAGACGGTTCTAAGTGTAGATCCGTCTATGATAAGTCTTTGCCCGACTGTAGTCATTCATGATCAACCGCCAACCAGCTGCATTCATGATCAACCACCTACCAGCTGCATTCATATATATACAACACCAACCACCAACACAGTGTATTTCTTTACACATTTTCTCAATCTCAAAATTGACTACATCACACATTTTCACATATACATAAATGCAAATTCACAAATACATCACACTGCAGCATTGTTCTATACATAAATGCCAATTCACATATACATCATACACATGCATTGTTGTATACATAAATGATAATTCACATATACATCACACAAATGCATTGTTATATACATATATGCAAATGCCCACATACATGCTAATCTCATTGTACTTACTTATTTCATTTAAAAATTAGCCCTTCATCATGATCAATGCGTACATAACAAGTTTCGTCACGTTGTTCGTCGTCGACCCTTATGCCATTTCCAAAAGGAGGTAGCTCGTCAAATTGATTGTATTCTTCCTCGTCCACTACATTCTCTACTCCGACAATTCTCCTTTTTCCATGAAGAACTACATGGCGTTTCTTATTTACCGGGTCGGTTACATAGAAAACTTGAACAACTTGATTGGCGAGTACGAATGGTTCGTCTTTGTACCCGACACGTTGTAGGTCCACGGTAGTGACACCGTACTTGTCAACCTTCACCTGTGGGAGATGCACCCAACGACAGCGAAATAAGGGTGTGTTTGGTTGCTGAGATGAAGTGAGATAAAATGGGATGGTTCCTTTGACCAAGTCTATCCATGTGTTTGGTTTGAGGGATGGGGTGGGATGGAATGGTCCAAAGTGGGATGAGCCAATGCAAATTTAGAAAATATTCTTCTTAGATGCTGGACCATATGGTTCCACTTTTTTTATGGAACCATCTCATCCCATGCCCATCCCATCCCATTCCACTCCATCCCAGCAACCAAACACACCCTAAGGGGATCTTGAAAACCACATAGTTGAGCTCCCAAATCTCTTCTATGAAGCCATAGTACGAGTTTCTTGACCCATCAGTACTGAACGCATCTATGCGGATATCGCTGTTCTGGTTAGTGCTCTTGACATCCTGAGACTGCGTATAGAATGTGTACCCATTTATGTCATATCCTAGCCATGTCACAACTGTAAATGTCGGCCCTTTTGCCAACCATGTCAGCGTCTCACTTGGCGAGCTCCTAGCGATTTGCTCCTTCAACCATTGGTTGAACCGACTGTTATGTTGCCTCATGATCCAAACATTCAGCCGCTCCGGATTCTGTTGCCGAAGCACATCCTTGTGCTGGTCGACATAAGGTGCCACTTCAGTCATGTGTTGCAACACCGTGAAATGGGCTTGAGTATACGTGTCCATATCTGGAGTGATTGCTTTCCTTCCGATAGTTCCGAGACCTTTCAGCCTCCCCTCATGACGAGATTGAGGCACACCTATCGGTTGAATCTGAGCCATATAATCGACACAAAACTCAATGACCTTTTCGCTTGCATAACCTTCGACGATGTTGCCCTCCGGCCGAGAACGATTCCGTACGTATGACTTGAGAATTCCCATGAACCTCTCAAATGGGTACATGCTACGTAGGAATACGGGCCCGCACATTTTTATCTCCCACACAACGTGAACAATGAGATGGACCATGATATCGAAAAATGGAGGGAAATACATTTCAAGGTGACATAGAGTCATCACCACCTCGTCCTGCAGAGCATCTAGTCCTTCGGGATCGATGACCTTCTGAGCAATTGTGTTAAAGAAATAACATAGCCTCATGATTGTCTCTCGGACTTTGATCGGCAAAATATTTCTAATTACAATAGGGAGCATCTGTGTCATCAGCACATGCCAATCATGAGACTTCATGCCATTTAACTTCAAATCTTGCATCGAAACAAGTTTCTTCATGTTGCCGGAGTAACCAGATGGAACTTTGACACCATGCAAGCACTGGCACAGTTCTGTTTTCTCAGCCTTGGACAGAGTGTAACACGCAGGGGGAAGGTACGTTCGTCCATTATCAGTGCATGTCGGTGCTAACTCAGGCCTAATGTCCATATCAGCCAAGTCAAGCCGTGCGTTCACGCCGTCCTTTGTTTTATCATGAATATTCAGTAACAGACCAATCAAGCTGTCGCATACATTCTTTTCTACGTGCATGACGTCGATGCAGTGTCGAACATCTAGGTACTCCCAATAAGGTAAGTCCCAAAATATTGATCTCTTCTTCCAAGTGTTCTTCTCATGAGCTCTCAATTTACGTCCCTTTCCAAGGACAACATCTAAATCCTTAACCATATCATAAATCGCGTGTCTCCTTAAATGCCTTGGAGCTGAACCGTCTTCCTTCTCTTCGTCAAATTGTTTCTTCATCTTGCGGTATGGGTGAGCCCTCCGAAGGAACCGGCGGTGACGCATGTAGACGGTTTTGCGTGAGTGTTTCAGCTACACACTCTCGGTACCATCTGAACAGTGAGTACAAGCTTTGGCACCTTTTGTACTATGGCCAGATAGGTTACCAAGTGCAGGATAATCATTTATGGTGCAGAACAATAAGGAGCGCAGAGTGAACTTCTCTCGTTTGTATGCATCCCATACTTGTACCCCTTCCACCAACAGTGCTAGGAACACATCAATATCATTCCCAGGTTGTTTAGGCCTTGGATAAGTATCGACAGCAAAATATACTTTCGCTTCATACACAACCAAGGAGGAAGGTTATAGATGTAGAGAGTCACCGGCCATGTGCTATGTCGGCTGCTCATGCTACTGAAAGGATTCATTCCATCTGTACTCAGTCCAAACCTTATATTCCTTGGTTCTGCACCGAACTCTGCAAAACTCCTATCGATGTTTCTCCATTGCACGGAATCAGCAAGGTGTCTTAGCACTCCATCCTTCTTGCGCTCCTCCGAGTGCCAACGCAGCAGTTTTGCCTCCTTTGGATTTGCAAAAAACCTTTTCAAACGGGGAATTATAGGAAAATACCATGCCACCTTAGCAGGAGGTCCTTTCTTCGCCTCTGTTCCCTCGCCATCATCTGATTGATTGTTACGTTTGTATCGGGATGCGTTGCACACCGGACATACATGCATGTTTGCATACTCTTTACGGTAGAGGATACAGTCGTTCGGACATGCATGTATTCTTTCTACTTCCATTCCCAACGGACAAAGAACCTTCTTGGCTTTATACGTGGTTTTAGGCAACTCATTTCCCTCCGGAAGCATGTCCACTAAAAGACCTAGCAGCGCCGTGAAACTCTTGTCGGACCAACCGTTGCTTGCCTTCCATTTCAACAGTTCAAGCATGGCCGACAACCTCGTGTACTTGCAGCACGTGAACAAAGGTTTCTCCGAGTCCTCCATCAAGCCCCAGAATTTAACATACTCTCTCTCATCATAGTTCTCTTCTACATCGCGAAGCATCTGATCCAGATTACTATCATGCAACCTATCCGAATCCGAACCACAATCGACATCATCCGGCGGCATGTCATTCACTTCACCGGCGATGTCATCCGGCAGCATATCATTCACTTCACCGGCGATGTCATCCGGCGGCATTTGATCATTGACTTCGCCATGACTGGTCCAACACGTATAACCCTTTTTGAAACCCCTCCGAATCAAGTGCGCTTCAATTTGCCCTCGGTTCTTAAACATCTTTAAATTCTCGCAGTCAGTGCATGGACAGTACATATATTCCACCCCCTTATTCAACATATCCTCCTCGGCAGCTCTTGTAAAAGCAGACACTCCATTAATGTACTCTTCACTCACACGGCTCGTGGTATACATCCAGCTTCGGTCCTACGTTACGTACATATATAACAACTTAGTATTAAAAATTAAATTAACTAATTATTACTACATATATACCGGCCACATGTATTATATTGAGGCTTAATTTGCTACCTCAATTCATATTATAAACACAACAGCTATTATATAACCAACAATTTTGCAAACCATCTTCAATTAATAACACTCACCAATTACTTAGATCTAAATTGTAATGCATGCAAAGAAAAAATAAAATTCATTACTAACCATATCTAGAGCAACCAGGAAAGTATAAATCTTCAAAGCTCAATATCTGCCTCCTCCCACCAAATTAACTGGCCTGAAATCGCCAAGCTTGCCTCCTGAGCGAAAGAGTAAAGCACCAGCTAGATCTGGATCGAAATGAAGACAGATGCGGTCTGAGCAGCGCAATAAATGCCTACTGCCATTATCACAGACGGTTTTTAATAAAAAACCATCTGTGAATTATCACAGATAGTTTTTTTAATTAAAAACCGTCTGTGATAACCAGCTTATCATTGACGGTTTTTAATTGATATTCTAGGATTATCACAGACGGTTTTTAATACAGACCGTCTGTGATACTAAATTATCACAGACGGTTCATCGTTAAGAACCGTCTGTGATACTCATTTTCTCCGACGCCACCAACATAGACGATGTCCAAATTAAAACCGTATGTGTTAGTGTTGGTCACAGACGGTTTTGTCAAACCGTCTGTGATTGGCCGTCTAGTATTATGCTTTCTGTAGTAGTGAAACTTTAAAACAAATGAAAATATGAAGCAAAATAAAAATATTAACCAAGATCACTAAAAACACTAAGGGCGTTTGGAACACTTAATTTTCACTAGAATTTCGCAGAAAATATTTGTAACACCCTGGCTTAACCAAAATCCAGAATGTCACCCACAACTACCATCACTACCATTTTAAACCACTAACCAAGCATCATCAGCAACTAGGATTCAGGTATAATCTTTTAACATAACAATAAACGAAAATTACAGCAACACGGTAAACAATAAATCCAACTTAAGATGAACCAATTAATCATTAAAATGAATCCAACATAAAGCTAAATCAAGGAACGTGTCAAGTACCAACAATATGAACCAAAAAGAGCTAAGGAAAACCATTAGTTAGCAAATTATTGCATAAATAGTCCAAACCATCGCTCGCTAGGTGAAATGAAGAATTATAGAGGTGCAAGATCACATTTTCTATTTCCACTCATGCATGTCGCCTTCAAGATTTACCTAAAAACAACAATAAAGTAAGAATGAGTACAAGACTCAGCAAGTACAAAGCAGAACAATAAATGAATCCATATTATTTTAACAATTTATATCCATTTACAACTCAATCTTCACATCTCATTCTCATCAATTCTCATCCATATGTCCTAATATATCATCTCTCTTTTCATTAATGCAATGCAATGCATATGTCTCTTTCTGTAGCTCATACTAGTATAGCAGATGGTACACTTGTTGATGTCACCCTCTACCTCCATCTAGTGGAGGTACCTACCGAAGTAGGTCTTTCCCTCCACTCTCGTGGACGTGCCTACTCTGTAGTGTTTACTCAAGAGCACACTGGATTAGTCAAATAACTTTACTCATTGCTGTTTGACTTTCTCACCGTCTTGGCTTGTAATGCATATGTTATGTCATGAATGTATTCTTCCATCATTTTACCATAAATCATATTTATCACCGAATTATATCATATTGAACAAAAGGATAATCAAAATTATTGCTTGACATGAATAATTCAATAATATTGAGCAATTATTAATTATCATCTATCATTCTACTAAGCATTTGCCTTTCTAGTTGAGACGGTCCAGATGATTTGAAGGTGACAACACACCCAACGTTACTCCTTTTACAGTAATTGCTCAATCTCAATCCAAGCCATAATTTCCCCCCCTTTACCGAACATTCACCCCTGCTGTCCCAGTTTCTATCATCTTCTGGACAACAAAATTATTATTTTCATATCTATTATTTTACTCAAGCAAATACGATGAACCATGATATTTTCAGAAACTACACAAAAATTTTCTATCACTTTCTAGTTATGACAAAAATCAATTTTGTCATTAACTTAATCAAATTAATTTTTTCTCACGACTGCGTCCAACAACAGCTGATTCTGAACAGTAGTCTTCCAAAATTGACAATTTCAGTTCTATCCATCAAAAATTCAAGTTATTAGATTCTCTGAAATCCTTGGATAATTATCTACACATTATATACACTTTTCATGTAGAGAAAATACCCTAATTCATCCATTTCCTATTTTTAATCTACGGATTACCAGGTGCTGCCAAAAGACTACAACTTTCCAGACAGTAGGATTTCAAAAATTATAATTCACTATTTAACCATCTGATTAACATGATTAAATACTCTACAGAAATCTAGCAAAATTATCTACAATTAGCTAGTAGATGACATTCCTAAATTATGCTCTTATAGTACCCAAAATCACAATGAAAAATTACCATAGACAAACTGATCTATTAGTCGATCCCCTGACAAACACTTGCTACTCCCCTCTCTAATCCCGACTCTAGCATCTACTAAAGTTAGCAAAACATAGAGAGTGAAAAACCTAGATCATTACCTTGGTGAAGAATGCCAAAATCGCAACCCCTTCTTCACCTTTTATTCCCTTCTCTCTCTTGATCTTTGCCCCTACCGCTGCTCTTCTATTCATCCTTGGCACTTCCTCCTATTGGTCGACACAATGCAGCCCTCACTCCAACAGCCGATGCTCTAATCTTCCTCTAGATTTTCCTTAGCGCTCTTCGGACTCAGCAATAGCCGGCCATGCACATGCGCTGGTGTGCAGCGAGTGTTTGGCCAATGATCACTAGCTCGGCTGTGGAATGATGGCGACATGCGTGTAACATCCTAAAAATTCAGATGTTTGAAAATATGGAATTTTTAAAACTTTTCTTGCATAGCGTTGTCATTCAAATTTCTTTTGCAATTTTATTTAGGATTTTTTAATTGCATGCAATACAAGTTAATAACTAGGAATAATTCTCAAATGTAAGTAATATCATAACAAAAAACTATACACAATAAATTAAGGCAAGGAATGATAAATGTGAAAACTAAAATTCAAATTTTGAATATCCTGCAAAACTTGAATTCAGCAAAGCCTAATGTGAATTAAAAATTCAAATTAAAAATCTGAATTTCAAACTAGGCTTAAGCATTTCATTTTCCTCTCTTTTATCTCTCTCTTCCTTCTTTCTTTTTCTTCCTTGTGGGCCCAGTCCATTTTTTTTCCTTCTTCCTTCCTTCTTCTTATCTCTCTCTCTCTAGTGCCCGACCAGCCAGCCCTGCCGCCCCCTACATCGGCTCCATGCCCTGCCAAGCCACGCCTTGCACCCATCGCCTCCATCACGTCACCATGCCTTGGCACTTTGCATCGTCATCATTGCACCCCCACCCGCACGCCCTACGCCAATTGCTCCCATCATTTGGGCATCGCATCACCATGCCGCGCCCATGCCTGTACGACCATGTCGGAGACCATGCCTTACCATGGCCATGCCCCCCATGTCACTAGCATGTCTGCGCCCATGCCCTGCCCTCGTCGCATCGCCGTCCCCTCGCCATGTCTTTGCGTGCCCTCCACTGGTGCCATGCCTATAATCATGTCGCGCCGGTGTCACGGCTATGCCAGACCACACCATGCCCTTGTAAGACCGTGTGGCTAGGTTTAGGATTTTTATGATGATGAATAATTGACAACATGGCTTAGTATTTTTATTCGAGGCGTGTGCGTGTGTGCGTGGACTAATATCGGTCAAGTTGGTGAGAACTTGTGCCGGGAAAAACGTTCTTTGGTCTTTGCATGTGCAGGTTGGGCGTGGAGACGGTCATGGTCGGTGACGAGGAAGACCGGGACTAGGAGGGGGAAATCTGAGGTCCGGACGGTCGAGGATGTCACGAGGTGGTCGGGCTCACGCTGGAGCATATGGAGATCAAAGGTGGATGACGCGTGGAGAAGATACAGGAGGTGCGGTCCTGGAGGCTTCGACACGCGATGAGTTAAAAAGTCAGAGTGTGAAAACCCGTGTTAGGAAGGGTTTCGGGTCCCTTGAAAATTAGTGGGCCAAAAAATCTAATTGAGGTAAAAAGGCCCAGGGTTAGTTGGACGAGTTGTTTTAGGGTTTCAAATAGAGTTTGAATAGGAAACGGTCGGCCGTAGAAATACAAATACGGAGACCGTGGCTATTGCGGTCAGGCGGATGGATATATAGGTGAGGAGTCGATGGATAGTTGTGTGGCTCGGTCAAGTCTTTTGATATGATGGCAGGCCGTGGCTTTTGAATAGATTTGTGAAGCTTTTCTTCATGCATGGAGTTGATCGAGAAAAGGTTGTGCGGCGGCGTGTTTTGATCTGTTCATCCGGAAGTCCAAATCGGCGACATCTCGACCTCTCGTTTTGCTGTTTTCTAGTGCGCTGGCATCGCTAGAAAAAGCGATCGTTTTGCACACGTGAGTTTCGATCTGCATGCTGGTATGACCTTTATTTCTCTCGTGATTGCATTGGAGGCTTGCCATTAATTAGCGGCCGGCCGGACGAAGATCATTAGAGGGAAGTAATTAGGGATACTAATTAGTGCGGATGGCTGCAAGCATGGTGCATTGTGGACGTGGCTTTTGAGATTGAAAAGTGGCTAGTTCCTGTAAGTTGCAGCAGCTTGTTTTTTTTAGAGAGATCAAGTGCTGCATGCATGCATAATTTTTTTTTTGGCTGTGCTGGTTGATCTCACAACTAGGTTCATCAAGGTTTCAATTTTTTTCTATTGCTACAGTAGCTCCGAAAATATATCTATATATATTATTGTTTTCGTGTGTAAGCTTGCTGCAGTGTAACAGGTAAAAAAAATATATCTATTGTGCGCCGCAATCATTCACCCCCCCTCTGATTGCCGTTGACGATCCTACAAGTGGTATCAGAGCAAGGTTGCTATGGCGTCAGAGAGGTATGTGAATCGTCCCCCCATGCTAGATGGTACTGATTTTACTTTTTGGAAGTGTCGGATGCAAGCTTATATTGAGGCTCAAGGTAGTGATGTTTGGAATAAAGTTTCTACACCATATGAGGTTCCTGCTGTTGTTACTGATTTAAATAAAGCAGATGTTAATTTAAATGCTCAAGCTCGTAATTTGTTGTTCCAAGGAATTTCTCGTAAAGAATTTGATCGCGTAGCTCATATTAATTCTGCCCATTTAATTTGGAAAACTCTTGCGATTATCATGAAGGAACCACTAAAATCAAGAAGGTGCGTAAAAATCTTTATCAAAAAGAATATTCCGATTTTGCTATGAAACCTAGTGAATCCATTGATGATCTCTTTGCTCGGTTTGAGAAAATATTGAGTGATCTGCGCGGTGTTGGTGTTATTCCTGCTGATGAAGATAATGCAACTAAAATTTTGAGATCTTTAGGTTCTGAGTGGTTGATGGTTTATTACAACTATTAATCAAACTGTCGATCTAGATACTTTAACCATGGATGATCTATATTCTAGATTGAAAACCTATGAGATGGAAGCTTTGCCATCTAAGAGTAATAAATCTTCATCTTTAGCACTTGTGACTAACCCCGTGCAGGCTGCTTCGTCAAGTGCTTTGTCTTGTGTTTCTTTGTCTGCCTTGTCTTCTTTTTCAGAGGAACAGTTCGAGGAGCTTCCTGAAGAGGATTTGGTTTTGATCTCCTCACGAGCATACAAGGCACTCAACAATGTGAGGATGAGGAAGCGAGGTGGCGTGTCAGGTCCGATCAGATGCTTTGAGTGTGGTGAGCCAGGCCACATTAAGATGGATTGTCCCAAGCTCAAGGGAAAGGTGGTAAAGGAAGAGAAGAATTATCGTCGTCGGCCATCCAAGAACAACAACACCAAGGGTGGCAATTTTCGTCGCAAGCTTGCTGAAAAGATCATATCGGCTATTGAGCATCTTGATTTGAGTGATGTGGAATATGAGAGCTGCAACGACGATGACCACGACGATGATGATGCTAAAGGCAAGAAGAAGAAGAACGATGACTTCACGGGCATGTGCTTCATGGCAGTCAACAACAGTGATGGCGATAGTGATCCCGATGAGGTAAGACCTTCATATGATGAGCTTGAAGATGGTTTGATTAAACTTGCTATTGCATTAAAAAAGACGAAACAGAAATTGAAAGAAAATAATTGTGTTGTTGAAAGTCTAAATTCTGAAATTAATAGACTTAGAGCTTTAATTCCTGATGATGAATCATGTGAGTCTTGCCAAGTTTTACATTCTGAGTTGGAGACTGTTAGATCTATTAGTGCAACAAATTTGGTTCAACTTAGAGATATAACTGACAAATTTGATGAATTAAAATTGATACATGTTTCTTGTGATGAAAAATTAAATTTGCTAATGATGAAATTGAAAAGCTCAAATCTAATTCTTCTACATGTTTAGAGTTAAGTACTTTAAATGCTCAATCTAAAGCTTGCTCTAATTGTGAATTGCTAGAAGCTAGACTTAATTCATCTCAAGAATCTATTCAACAAATGCTTTATCACGAGAACATGTCTTGCTCAAATTGTCCTAAGTTAAATATGAAATTGATGCTTTGACTAGCAATTGAATGATTTCGTTGAAAAAGAAAGATTTGCTCAATCTAGTGCTTCCAAGAATTTTGCGAATGAACCTGTTAAATGCACTGCTTGTTCCACTTTGGCTAAGAAAATGAGTATCTTAAGGACACTTTAGAGAGATTCTCTTTTGGCAAGAAAAATCTGAATATGATTCTAGACAAGTCAAAAACAAGTGTGAAAAATCGTGGTCTAGGATTTAATTTTGTTGAGCATGCCAAAAATAATCCTCCTAAGGTTGTTAAGGTTCTTGAACCTGGAATGATTGAAGTAAAATCTGAACCAAAACAAACTGCGTTTAAATCTGCTGGCTTTGTGCAAAGTTCATCAAACAATAATATAGGTGCTAGCTCATCATCTCAAAAGAGTTCTGATTATGTTAAATTTCATTGCACCTACTGTGGAATGGACACTTGCATGAATTTTGTTTTAGGCGGCTAAGAAAGAAAGGAGAAAGGTTGAATGCTTTAA
>CM029618.1:26729162-26743942 GCA_017311315.1 Dendrocalamus latiflorus | reverse complement strand
GTTGTGCTGAATATCAGGTACGGTTCGGTCTGTCCACGTTACCGCTGTACTGGCCTATCGCCGCTGCTAACGCCGCGCCAGTTTTAGCGTTGGGTGTGCTTCTTGTTGAGAGCTGATCGACGCGTGAGATTGTTTTTCGGTAAGGCTGCAAATTGCAATCATCTGGCTGGTTGAAGCGGTACGTCCGGGTGCGCTTTTCGCAATTGCTCGGTCGTGCGATTCGGAAGTAAGATGCTCGAGATGGAATTAAACTACGGAGAAATTTTACATGTTGATTTCCTGCGAAGACGCCCTGTTCATTTCAGCTTCAGCTTCTGGCTTATTTTTTACTATTCATAAATTTCGTTTTTTTTCTAAACTTTTGGTTTTTTTTTGAGTTTTTTTGTCGGTTCTTTTTTTCTCCTGTATTCGTTTGCGTTATCCGTGATGAGCTAGCATATTTTTTATATTTTTAATTTTTTAAATTTAATTACGTCAAATAAGCCACCTTCAGTTACACTAAAATTTCAGCCGCTATAATACACTTTTAGTCATAAGCCACAGCTTTTCAACCCAACCGAGCGGCGGAGACCCCATCTAGGATGCGTGAATCTTATAGGCGGAGGATACTTATATATACCTGATTCCTACACGCTAATGTTCCAAACATGCATGTAGCAACATTACAGCATTACTGTACCCTAGTGCGGCAATGAGTTGCATGCGAGATGCGGACGGCAGAGCCTCCTACTTGGAACCCGCACGTCCATTACTGTCATCCAGACTTCAAATTGGAAAAAATATAAGGCCGCTCACGAGGCAGGACTAGGCCTGCTGTTTGGATTTGGGTTCTGACTGTTAATTTATTTTTTTTATTTTGAAATATTATTTTTTACTTTTCTGATTTTTTGAGTTTTTGTGAATTTTTTTCGCATTCGTTTGTATATATGTGATAGACTAACTCATTTTTTTTCTATTTTAAAATTTTTTAATTTAATTATACCAAATAAACTACCATCGGTTACAATATAATTTCAGTCAGCTACAGTAAAAATTCAATCATAAAACCACTAAAATTTAATCTAACTAAGCACCACTAAGACTACAGTGAAATAATATGGTACAAACACTTGCACCACACGGCTGACTGAATGGTGCAGGATGTACGACCTAGTTAACCATAGGACATGTGGTTTATATTATGGTGTGATCGGTTCGGCTGAAAGCTCATGCCTTATGGCTGAAAACACTGTAGCTGGCTGAAAAAAGCACTGTAGCTGACAGAGGCTTATTTACCATAATTAAATTTAAAAAATTTAAAAATAGAAAAACATATTAGCACATCACGTATAATGTAAACAATACAGGAAAAAGAACCGGTAAAAAAACTCAAAAAAAGCCAAAAGTTCAGAAAAGATGAAATTTATGAATAGTGCAAAAATAAGCTGAAGCCAAATTGATCAGGGCCTAATTTACACGTCTTGTAAATACTAAATTGATTGTTTGGGTGAAGTTCAAGAGTCGAAGGGTAAGGCTTCAACCCATTTTCACAAGACGAGGGTCTGTTTGTCGATGGCCGTTTGAAACTGCAACCATTTCGTCGTAAGTTGCTCGGCAGCTAGCCCATCAAATGGGATCATGTAATGGCATTCTCTTTCTTCCCAGTCAACTGTCATTCTTTTCTCTCCAGTCAACTCGTCCACGTTAGATCCTACTCATATTAGTTTCTAAAATTATTTTTCTATAGTACACAACTTTTAAATAAAATATCTTTTAAGACGAGGTATACTAGTCGATTATAGTATATATTACAGTGATTTCATTTATATATGTCAAAGTCATACGTGAGTATCACTTCTATAAATTTCTCTATAAATTAAAACTATTCATAAGATAAAACCAAAAATCTATATAATCAGACCTAAATCAACACGTATATGCCAAACTTTTTATCATCCACTAAACATCTGACACTACTATCAACTAATTAACTAAGTACGTGCTGGCTAGTAATTTCATAAAAGGAGTATCACAGACTATGAAATTTCGAGAATATAGCTGATGAAGGCATGAAGCCATGTGGGTCTTTTAAAGAGAACATAGCTGATGCATTGAGCACGCACGACCAGAAAAGCATAAAGGAAGTCCACTCACTACTGCCCTGTTTCATTCGGCTTCTAAAAATGACTTTTAGATTTTATTATATTACCTAACTTTCAAACGGAGTATTTTCTCAAGACAGAGTCTACAAGTTTATTGTAGCACACGTTAAAAGCCCAACATTTGTATCAACTAAAATCGCAAGCGAGTATCTCTCTCCATATCTCTGTCGCAAACAGTTAAAATTCAAAAATTTCAGCCAAAAGTCTAAGCGCAGCCATATCAAACAGGCCCTGGGGCTTCCGGCTTGCAGCCATCGGCTTTTAGCTAAAACTGTACTATGGGTATTAATTTTTTGAGTCATTCAATTAAAAAATAAAAAAGAAAAATACAATTATATCTCTATGACAATACAAAGGAATAAAGGAGAAAATCAAAAGAAAAACAAAATTAAAAAATCGATGTGTTTCAAGTAGTTTCTAGCTTCTGGAAGCCGAATCCGCTACTCCTTCTCTTTCGTAGACAGGGAACTGAAGGCACTATGTGTTCTTCGAACAATATATTTATATGCACCTTGGTCGGATTCGAAGACCGCTGAGGATGTAAGGGGATAATGAGAATCACACACAAATGGATAGAGAAGTGTAATGTGTATGGATGTCTAGGATTACAAATGGTCTTCCTATCTATACTTACAAGGGGTTCTATGTATGGAGTAGGAGTAGGCGAGTGAAGTTACATGTTTGCCTCCGGGATCTAGCTTACTCCTAAGGGTATTTTCGTCCTTCCCGTCAAGTGGGTCTTGCTGCTCTGAGGCACTCTGGAGTAGGTCCACAGACCTCGCTTGGGGTTGCTCCTAGACCCTGTCCGGGTTAGCCTCTGGATCCCACCCGAGGTTGGTCTCTGGAGTTAGACTTCAAACTTCGCCCGAGATTGGCCTCTTGACTTCATCTTGGATTGGCCCTCGAACCTCATCTGGGGTGACATGGACCTCGTCCGAGGAGGGACTTCATCTTGGACGAGGTTGGTCTTCGGGTTCCATCTTAGTTTCTCAGATCTTGTCCAGGGTGACACAGACTTTGTCCGAAGAGGACTCCAAACTCCGTTCGAGGTTATTCCATGGACCTCGTCCAGGGTAAATTCCCATATGTGTCGTCACGCCGAAATAGTCATGGGTCTAAGGTAGCACGAGGATCCTCCCTCAACAAAGACATGCACACACCATTATGCACGTATACCACATGTACATATATATGAGTGTGTTTCTTTAGCACACATTTAGAAAGACGGAGATTGTAAAATAATCTCACAAAATATCTATTAAAGTATACTCAGTACACGTAAAAATAGACACTAGAATTTAAATTTGATAAATAGAGTTCGTACACTGATAACTCCACCACCGCAAGACTTGGTTCCTCCGCTTAACTCCCTATTGTACGAGTACCAGACGGTCAATAGTTCGGTAATCAAAAGCGATGGTGCTTGTATTGCTTATTAGTTAGCGATCTGGCTCTCGGTTTATCGAATCGTCTTTTGGTGTGGTGCCTGGTGCGTGCGTACTGCCGTATTGGCATCTCGAAAGGCAGAGAGGTTCGCAGCGATCTCTCTACCGGGCCAGACTAGGCCCGGCCTACACGATCAGCCCATTTCTGGGCGCCAAAGTTGGCCTCGCTAGTCACTCGCAGGCCGAAGCCTTTCTGTGTCCCAGAACCCACAAATCCTTTATGGAGGTGCCACGCTTTTACTCCAAAAAAATAAGAAAAGATTTTTCGTTGCAGTAGCCTGTGCGAGAGAATTATCTGCACGTGTTTGAGCTACGGCCTTTGACCTTTGTAATGCGTGCGTCACATGTTAAAAATATAAAAAATATGTTAGCCCATTACGTATAATACAAATATATACGAGAAAAAAGAACCAGCAAAAAAGCTCACAAAAATCAAAAGTTCATAAAAAGACAAATTATGAATAATAAAAAATAAACCGGAAGCTACAACTAAAGCCCAAATAATCAAAGCCAGTTTTGCCCAGACATGATAATAACAAGCCTGTGAAATAGATCGTACCAGAAGTATGCCTGCCTGTTTCCAAGAGCCGGTCACCTTACCAGTGAAACGCTACTGATTTGCAAATTGTATCGAATGGTAGTGCTAGAGTTGATAACTGATGGTTACCATATCTTTTGGATTTTTTCGGGTAAAAATTTTGAATTAAAATTTGAATTTTTCAGATGTAGAAAAGGAGAGGCTGGACAAAATTGCAAATTTTCTTATATTTGATGAAAATAGATAAATATGAATTTTTGTTGTTTTTTTTAAACTTTTATCGGACCCTACCAATAACTGATGGTTTTCAACGAATTTCGAGGATAAGTTTTTTACCTCCACCGTACTCGATACTACTGTTAGGAAACTGGGCCCACGGCCAGAGTCCTGACATGTTTGGGCACCCCCGTAGACTATAAATAGGGACCTAGACCCCCTCATTATGTACACATGAATGAAAGCAATAAATAAAGACCAGGAGTTCTCTCTATCTCTCGTGTGTTCGATCTATTCTTCTGTGATTCTGTGATTGATTCGTTCTTGTTCTAAACAGAGGAATCGCTCGGACTGGTCGCCAGCGATGGTTCCTCAACACGTTTAACAGAGGAATATTGTAACATCCTGATTCAGAGTCTTTTTGAAGCTTTTAAAATAAAATTCACCATTTGTATTTTTCTGGAATTAATTAAAAGCTTAAATGAATTTTTATGAATTAAAAGGATTTAATATGATTAATCTGAACATGAACATTTGCCAAAATTATTTTATTTGAGTTCCTTGTGTCGCAGGGAATTTATTGGAATTTTTTGGATTTTTCTGGATTTATTTGCTATTTTCTAGAGCTCAAAAGGATTTAAATGGATTTATGAAAAAGAAAAATACCAAAAATCCCCAAACCGGCCAGTGGGCCGAAAATCCACCAGCCGGCCCAACCCACTCGGCCCAACCGCCTCCGCCGGCCTGCCCCGCCCCTCGCCGCGCGTCGCGCATCGGCGCCGCGCCCGCGCCCGCCTTCCTCCGCTCGATGCGCGCCACGCGTCGCCCATCCCCGCTGCCGCTTCGCCCGCGCGCCATCGCAGCCGCTCGCCCGCCCGTGCCACTGACAGGTGGGGCCCACCTGTCAGGGTCCTCGTCCCGGCCGGGACTCCCGTCTCCGTGTCCGGCACGACTCCGCCGCCGCCGCACGTTTCCGCCCCGGACTCGAAGTCCGTGCTCGAGCGGGACTCCGTCTCCGCCTCCAAGACGGCCTCGGCGTCCGTGTATTTAAGGGGGCCGACCCCTCGGCTTCCGCATCCCGAGCCGCCGCCTCCGCCGCCGCTCTCGTCGTCTCTCTCCGCCGGAGCTCGCCGCTGCAGCCGTTCGCCGCCGTCTCTGCCGCCGCCGGTGAGCCGTCCCCACCGCCGACCTCGCCGCCGGTAAACCCCGCCGCCGTTCGGATCCCCGCCGGCCAGCCGCCGCCGCTACCCCCCGCCGTCGCCGCAGACCCGCCGCCCTGCGCCGCCGCGCCCACCCGCCGCCTCGCCGCTCCGTCCCGCCGCCTCGGTCCCCCGCCGCGCCGCCGCGTCAGCGCTGACGCCAGCAGCCGCGTCCCTTCGCCTTTCCGTGGACGCCGTCCACCGGGCACCCTGTCGCTGCCAAGTGGGCCCCGCTGGTCAGCCGTACCCCGTGGACCAAGCCGAGTCAGCCGCCCAGTCAGCAAACCACGTCAGCCCTAGGGCATGCGTGTCCGCCCTGTCAGCGCCACGTCAGCACCCGCGCTTGCGCCAGCAGCCCAGTCAGCCGTACTGTTCCGTGAGCCGAGTCCACCGTAGACCCAGCTTCCCGTGCGCCCGGTCCACAGCACAGTGCACTTTTCCAATTTTCCCGATTTCTGAAAATCCAATTTTCCAAGAGCCCGTTCTCCCTCGTCCTAGCTCCGATTGACCCCGTTCTTTTTTCTAAATTCATCTAAAATTGAGCTCTACCTTTTGGTTCAGGTTTGAAAGTTTTTGGAGTTCATTTGAATTTTATTTGAATTTATTTTGTCTTTTCGTTTCGCTTTCTCTCTCGTTAGATCGCGTGTTCGAGGGAGCGGAAGTTGGATTTGAAGACCAAGAGCCCTCATCTGAGCAAGGCCAAGGCAAGTCGTATTCTTTGATCATGTTGAACCCAGTTTGCAATCTATTATATTATTTTGTTTTAAATTATCATGCATTGCTACTTTATTATAAAACCCTTGTATTGGTAGTTACTAATTGATTAATCCCTCCTTGATATTTGAATACCATGATTCTATTGTCACCATAGGATGGGTAATTATTTAGTGATAATATAGTGTCACATGGGTGTACGCTTAATTTGCTTAGGCTGCTTATTATTATTCGTGGGTCTATCATCACATGTGTAATTAATCTTGACTTAATGGTACTTGAACGTGGTGGTTAACCACAGTTATAAAATTTGTATGTCATGACATGGGTAGTGTCATGGGCATTGGTTATACAAACTTGCTTTCACTTGGGCGAATGATCGTGCAGTAAAGGGGGTGCAGTTGCACATTGGGATGTGGATGCTTCGCCTGGGTAGTCTTAAGGACTTAACTTTGTGCGCCATTGATCTGAGCTTAATCGTGCAAACCACATGTCTAGTATGGGATAGACCTGGCATAATAATTTGTGAAGTCTCCATTTGGTTTTACTACTGATGTTGTGTGGCGCAAGAGGGGGCAATTATCGACTAGGGGGTTACCCTACTCGACGGCGAATCCTTAGCGAGTGGGATCGGGTGGAGATGGATCATTGTAAAGCCTTGTTGTGATTTCCTTAACGTGAGGCTAATCACATCGTGTGGGTACAGTTGTGCAACCTCTGCAGAGTGTAAAACTATTCGAATAGCCGTGTCCTCGGTCATGGACAATGCTCGGTGATTTCACACGAGGGGTAGAGTCTTTATGAAATTCTGGTTGGTTGAGATGGGAAGTGAATGGTTAGTTCACTTGTGGTTATGCTCATTTTCCCTTTTATTTACTTAGTGTCTGTTGTTAAATTTGCTTTTCAATCTATTTATTGTATTTACTTTAAATTATTGCTTTATGCAAAATTAACCTTTCAGCTATCCATTGTTAAGCCTTGCATATTATATTGCATTCATTTGTTACAAACGACTTGCTGAGTACCAATGTACTCACGGCTTTATGCCCCTGTTGCTCAGTTGAGGAGGAGGAGTATCATCAGCAGGAGGTTCCAGAAGGAGAGTACTTCGACGTCTTCGCGGATTAGGCTTCGTTCTCCTCGATAGCCTGTGGGCGTGTCGATTGGCTGACTGCGCTTTTTTGGATTTCCGCTGCTACTTTTTTTAAGCCTTCAGGCTATTAATTGTAAGCTTGGCCATAAGGTCGTACTCTGATGATTATTAATATAATTTGAGTCTTTTCTTAGTATCGTGATATGTTCGATATTTCATCTTTGTTTACTGTGTGCACTAGCGTGATCCTGGACTAGTGCAGAATACACAGGAGAGTCCGGATTTGCATATTCGGGTCTCTACAGAGATGGTATCAGAGCTATATCGACTGTAGGACGAAGCCCTAGTTAGAATGGTCGAATTAGCAAAGTTTTCAAAATTTATTTTCTAAATCAAATCAACCAAATGATTGACTAGTAATTCTTGATTCTTACCTCATTCTTAGGATTCTTGCTCCTTGTCTCCTCTGAAATATTGTTTTCGAAACTAAATTTGACTTCTTACCCCCATAATGTCCATAGATGTCTCGAGTGTCCCAAGATAAAAAAAGAGGTCGACCCAGAATTCTTCAAGCTGTGCTGTGAAGTTTGGATCAAGGAAGCACCCCAATGTTTCAAGACAAGATTGGAGATTTCCGTGAAGATTAGGGGCCATTAGATTTGAACCTATAGTGTTAGTATCGTAGATCGTTTTGCTTTTATTTGCCGTTGTGTGATGTGAGCTGCAGTTTTGCTTCTAGCATTATGATGCAGTCATGTCAAAAATCTTTTTGTTTATTTCTTTTGTTAGCCTTTTTGGCTAAGTGTTGCTTAGTTTAGGTTGCCATTAGATTCCCCTTAGACGAGTTTACCTCTCATCTATGCTTTTCCCACTTATCTTTAAAACCCTGTCAGAGTTTTGGAAGTGTCAGAGCAACTAACCCGGAATAAAGTTGTCCAAGTTCAACCTCAAGTCTTACCTATGCTTTTCCCCCTTACCTTTTCACCTGGAGCAGTCAGTAGCGTTTCTCTTCAGAGCAGCAGCAAGATGGTTGGACCCAGGAACCCCGCAGAAGCATCAAGCAATCTCGCCTATTCCTTTCAAATTTGGAAGTACCCCTGCCAAGACTCCAGGAGCAAGCCATGGAATCGTCAGTCAAGGAAGTCAGATACCTCAAAGCGTTGCAAGGGGAAGCTCAACAACGTCGTTCCGAAGTCGCACCTGGTAACCTATTCTTTTAGTGAGCCTGAATCTCGGGGTCGAGATTCCGTTTAAGGGGGGAGGTTTGTAACATCCTGATTTTCAGAGCCTTTTTGAAGCTTTTAAAATAAAATTTACCATTTGAATTTTTCTGGAATTAATTAAAAGCTTAAATGAATTTTTATGAATTAAAAGGATTTAATATGATTAATTGAACATGAACATTTGCCAAATTTATTTTATTTGAGTTCCTTGTGTCTCAAGGAATTTATTGGAATTTTTCTTTTTTTTCTGATTTATTGCTATTTTCTAGAGCTCAAAGGATTTAAATGATTTATGAAAAAGAAAAATACCAAAAATCCCAACCGGCCAGTGGGCCGAAATCCACCAGCCGGCCCAACCCACTCGGCCCAACCGCCTCCGCCGGCCTGCCCCGCCCCTCGCCGCGCGTCGCGCATCGGCGCCGCGCCCGCGCCCCTTCCTCCGCTCGATGCGCGCCACGCGTCGCCCATCCCCGCTGCCGCTTCGCCCGCGCGCCATCGCAGCCGCTCGCCCGCCCGCCTGACACTGACAGGTGGGGCCCACCTGTCAGGGTCCTCGTCCCCGGCCGGGACTCCCGTCTCCGTGTCCGGCACGACTCCCGCCGCCGCCGCACGTTTCCGCCCCGGACTCGAAGTCCGTGCTCGAGCGGGACTCCGTCTCCGCCTCCAAGACGGCCTCGGCGTCCGTGTATTTAAGGGGGCCGACCCCTCGGCTTCCGCATCCCGAGCCGCCGCCTCCGCCGCCGCTCTCGTCGTCTCTCTCCGCCGGAGCTCGCCGCTGCAAGCCGTTCGCCGCCGTCTCTGCCGCGCGCCGGTGAGCCGTCCCCACCGCCGAACCTCGCCGCCGGTAAACCCCGCCGCCGTTCCGGATCCCCGCCGGCCAGCCGCCGCCGCTACCCCGCCGTCGCCGCAGACCCGCCGCCCTGCGCCGCCGTGCCCACCCCCGCCTCGGCCGCTCCGTCCGCGCCGCCTCGGTCCCCGCGCCCGCCGCGTCAGCGCTGACGCCAGCAGCCGCGTCCCTTCGCCTTTCCGTGGACGCCGTCCACCGGCACCCTGTCGCTGCCAAGTGGGCCCCGCATGTCAGCCGTATCCCCGTGGACCAAGCCGAGTCAACCTGCCCAGTCAGCATGCCACGTCAGCCCCGCATGCGTGTCCGCCCCTCAGCGCCACGTCAGCACCCGCCGCTTGCGCCACCAGCCCAGCACCGTACTGTTCCGTGAGCCGAGTCCACCGTAGACCCAGCTTCCCCGTGCGCCCGGTCCACAGCACAGTGCACTTTTCCAATTTTCCCCGATTTTCTGTAGATCCAATTTTCCAAGCCCGTTCTCCCTCGTCCTAGCTCCGATTGACCCGATTCTTTTTCCTAAATTCATCTAAAATTGAGCTCTACCTTTTGGTTCAGGTTTGAAAGTTTTTGGAGTTCATTTGAATTTTATTTGATTTATTTTGTCTTTTCGTTTCGTTTCTCTCTCGTTAGATCGCGTGTTCGAGGGAGCGGAAGTTGGATTTGAAGATCAAGAGCCCTCAGCTGAGCAAGGCCAAGGCAAGTCGTATTCTTTGATCATGTTGAACCCAGTTTTCAAATCTATTATGTATTATTTGTTTTAAATTATCATGCATCGCTACTTTATTATAAACCCTTGTATTGGTAGTTAATCCTAATTTTTATTTCCTCCTTGATAATTTGAATACCATGATTCTATTGTCACCTAGGATTGGGAATTATTTAGTGATAATATATTTGTCACATGGGTGGTACGCTTATGCTTAGCCTGCTTATTATTGATCGCTGGGATCTATCATCACATGTGTTAATTAATTGACTTAATGGTACTTGAACGTGGTGGTTAACCACAGTTATAAAATTTGTATGTCATGACATGGGTAGTGTCATGGGCATTGGTTATACAAACTTGCTTTCACTTGGGCGAATGATCGTGCAGTAAAGGGGGTGCAGGTCACATTGGGATGTGGATGCTTCGCCTGGGTAATCTTAAGGACTTAACTTTGTGCGCCATTGATCTGAGCTTAATCGTGCAAACCACATGTCTAGTATGGGATGACCTGGCATAATAATTTGTGAAGTCTCCACTTTGGTTTTACTACTGATGTTGTTGTGGCGCAAGAGGGGGCAATTATCGACTAGGGGGTTACCCTACTCGACGGCGAATCCTTAGCGAGTGGGATCGGTGGAGATGGATCATTGTAAAAGCCTTGTTGTGATTATCTTTAACGTGAGGATTATCACATCGTGTGGGTACAGTTGTGCAACCTCTGCAGAGTGTAAAACTATTCGAATAGCCGTGTCCTCGGTCATGGACAATGCTCGGTGATTTCACACGAGGGGTAGAGTCTTTATGAAATTCTTTGGTTTTGAGATGGGAAGTGAATGGTTAGTTCACTTGTGGTTATGCTCATTTTCCCTTGGTTATTTACTTAGTGTCTGTTGTTAAATTTGCTTTTCAATCTATTTATTGTATTTACTTTAAATTATTGCTTTATGCAAAATTAACCTTTCAGCCATCCATTGTTAAGCCTTGCATATTATATTGCATTCATTTGTTACAAACGACTTGCTGAGTACCAATGTACTCACGGCTTTATGCCCCTGTTGCTCAGTTGAGGAGGAGGAGTATCATCAGCAGGAGGTTCCAGAAGGAGAGTACTTCGACTTCGCGGATTAGGCTTCGTTCTCCACTCGATAGCCTGTGGGCGTGTCGATTGGCTACTGCGCTTTTTTTTGGATTTCCGCTGCTAGTTTTTAAGCCCTTCGGCTATATTGTAAGCTTGGCCATAAGGTCGTACTCTGATGATTATTAATATATTTGGTTTTCCTTAGAATATCGTGATATGGATGATATTTTCTTTGTTCACCTGTGTGCACTAGCGTGATCCTGGACTAGTGCAGAATACACAGGAGAGTCCGGATTTGTATATTCGGGTCTCTACAGAGATGGTATCAGAGCTATATCGACTGTAGGACGAAGCCCTAGTTAGAATGGTCGAATTAGCAAAGTTTTCAAAATTTATTTTCTAAATCAAATCAACCAAATGATTGACTAGTAATTCTTGATTCTTACCTCATTCTTAGGATTCTTGCTCCTTGTCTCCTCTGAAATATTGTTTTCGAAACAATTTGACTTCTTACCCCATAATGTCCATAGATGTCTCGAGTGTCCTCCAAGATAAAAAAAGAGTTGACAGAATTCTTCAAGCTGTGCTGTGAAGTTTGGATCAAGGAAGCACCCCAATGTTCCAAGACAAGATCAAGACTGCCGTGAAGATCGAGAGCCATTAGATTTGAAAACCCTACCATAGTTTTAGCATCGTGTAGACGTTTTGCTTTTTCTTGTAGTTGCGTGTGATGTGAGCTGCAAATTTTGCCTTAAAAGCATTATATTGCAATCACGTCAATCTTTTATTGGTGTTATTTCCCCGGTTTTGTTGTTAGCCTTTTTCGGCTAAGTGTTTGTTTAGTTTAGGTTGCCATTAGAAATTCCCCTTAGACGAGTTTACCTCTCATCTATGCTTTTCCCACTTATCTTTAAAACCCGGTCAGAGTTTTGGAAGTGTCAGAGCAACTAACCCGGAATAAAGTTGTCCAAGTTCAACCTCAAGTCTTACCTATGCTTTTCCCCCTTACCTTTTCGCCTGGAGCAGTCAGTAGTGTTTCTCTTCAGAGCAGCAGCAAGATGGTTGGACCCAGGAACCCCGCAGAAGCATCAAGCAATCTCGCCAATTCCTTCAACCTTGGAAGTACCCCTGCCAAGACTCCAGGAGCAAGCCGTGGAACATCGTCAAGTCAAGGAAGCCAATACCTCAAAGCGTTGCAAGGGGAGCCTCAACACGTCGTCTCCGAAGTCGCACCTGGTAACCTATTCTTTTAGTAGCCTGAATCTCGGGGTCGAGATTCCGTTTAAGGGGGAGGTTTGTAACATCCTGATTTTCAGAGCTTTTTGAAGCTTTTAAAATAAAATTCACCATTTGATTTTTCTGGAATTAATTAAAGCTTAATGAATTTTTATGAATTAAAAGGATTTAATATGATTAATCTGAACATGAACATTTGCCAAATTATTTTATTTGAGTTCCTTGTGTCGCAAGGGAATTTATTGGAATTTTTCTGGATTTTTCTGGATTTATTTGCTATTTTCTAGAGCTCAAAAGGATTTAAATGGATTTATGAAAAAGAAAAATACCAAAAATCCCCAAACCGGCCAGTGGGCCGAAATCCACCAGCCGGCCCAACCCACTCGGCCCAACCGCCTCCGCCGGCCTGCCCCGCCCCTCGCCGCGCGTCGCGCATCGGCGCCGCGCCCGCGCCCGCCTTCCTCCGCTCGATGCGCGCCACGCGTCGCCCATCCCCGCTGCCGCTTCGCCCGCGCGCCATCGCAGCCGCTCGCCCCCGTCCCGCCACTGACAGGTGGGGCCCACCTGTCAGGGTCCTCGTCCCCGGCCGGGACTCCCGTCTCCGTGTCCGGCACGACTCCGCCGCCGCCGCACGTTTCCGCCCCGGACTCGAAGTCCGTGCTCGAGCGGGACTCCGTCTCCGCCTCCAAGACGGCCTCGGCGTCCGTGTATTTAAGGGGGCCGACCCTCGGCTTCCGCATCCCGAGCCGCCGCCTCCGCCGCCGCTCTCGTCGTCTCTCTCCGCCGGAGCTCGCCGCTGCAGCCGTTCGCCGCCGTCTCTGCCGCCGCCGGTGAGCCGTCCCCACCGCCGAACCTCGCCGCCGGTAAACCCCCCCGCCGCCGTTCCGGATCCCCGCCGGCCAGCCGCCGCCGCTACCCCGCCGTCGCCGCAGACCCGCCGCCTGCGCCGCCGTGCCCACCCGGCCGCCTCGGCCGCTCCGTCCGCGCCGCCTCGGTCCCCGCGCCCGCCGCGTCAGCGCTGACGCCAGCAGCCGCGTCCCTTCGCCTTTCCGTGGACGCCGTCCACCGGGCACCCTTCGCTGCCAAGTGGGCCCCGCATGTCAGCCGTATCCCCGTGGACCAAGCCGAGTCACCTGCCCAGTCAGCATGCCACGTCAGCCAAAACCCCCCCCGTGTCCACCCCGTCAGCGCCACGTCAGCAACCCCCGCGCGCCAGCAGCCCACCGCCCCCGCACTGTTCCGTGAGCCGAGTCCACCGTAGACCCAGCTCCCCGTGCACCCGGTCCACAGCACAGTGCCCTTTTCCAATTTCCCCGATTTTCTGTAATTTAATTTTCCAGAGCCCCGTTCTCCCTCGTCCTAGCTCCGATTGACCCGATCTTTTTCCTAAATTCATCTAAAATTGAGCTCTACCTTTTGGTTCAGGTTTGAAAGTTTTTGGAGTTTATTTGAATTTTATTTTGATTTCTTTTTGTCTTTTCGTTTCGCTTTCTCTCTCGTTAGATCGCGTGTTCGAGGGAGCGGAAGTTGGATTTGAAGATCAAGAGCCCTCAGCTGAGTTAGGCCAAGGCAAGTCGTATTTTTGATCATGTTGAACCCAGTTTTTCAATCTATTATGTATTATCTTGTTTTAAATTATCATGCATCGCTACTTTATTATAATAAACCCGTATTGGTAGTTAATAACCTAATTTATTATTTCCTCCTTGATATTTGAATACCATGATTCTATTGTCACCATAGGATGGGTAATTATTTAGTGATGCAATACTAGTTGTCACATGGGTGGTACGCTTATTTGCTTAGCCATGCTTATTATTAGATCGCTGGGATCTATCATCACATGTGGTTAATTAATTTTGACTTAATGGTAAAACTTGAACGTGGTGGTTAACCACAGTTATAAAATTTGTATGTCATGACATGGGTAGTGTCATGGGCATTGGTTATACAAACTTGCTTTCACTTGGGCGAATGATCGTGCAGTAAAGGGGGTGCAGGTTGCACATTGGGATGTGGATTTCGCCTGGGTAACTCTTAAGGCTTAACTTTGTGCGCCATTGATCTGAGCTTAATCGTGCAAACCATATGTCTAGTATGGGATGACCTGGCCTAATAATGTTGTGAAGTCTCCACTTTGGTTTTACTACTGATGTTGTTGTGGCGCAAGAGGGGGCAATTATCGACTAGGGGGGTTACCCTACTCGACGGCGAATCCTTAGCGAGTGGGATCGGGTGGAGATGGATCATTGTAAAAGCCTTGTTTGTGATTATCTTTAACGTGGGATTATCACATCGTGTGGGTACATTGTGCAACCTCTGCAGAGTGTAAAACTATTCGAAT